>WEIU01014785.1:0-13323 GCA_013389925.1 Aegithalos caudatus
AGCACAGGGAGACAAGGCATGGGAGTTTTTTACCAGTTTGTTACCTGAGATTTTCTTCTGCTGTCACAGAGGAGAATCCTTCCCCTGTGACACCGTGTGGTCCCTCCCATGGGAGACAGATCTCCATGAAATTCTCCAGCATGATTCCACTCTCACGAGCAGCAGTACTCCCAAAACTGCTGTAACATGAATTCCCCCCACAGGCAGACAGTCCTCCCGAAACTGCTGCAGTGTGGGTCACTTTTCCACAGGGTGCAGTCCTCCAAGGACAGGCTGCTTCAGCCTGGAAGCAAGGGCCCTCTCTCTCCACTGGGTCTACAACTGGATCACAGCCTCCTCTGGACATCCACCTGCTGCAGCGTGAGCACCTCCCCCACGGGCTGCAGGTGGATTCCCCATGGTTCCCCTTGGGCTGCAGGGGGACAACCTGCTTCACCATGGTCTTCGCCATGTTCTTCACCATGGCCTGCAGAGGAATCTTTTTCTGATTTCCTCCCTATCCCACCGGGGGCGTGGGGAGAAGGGGGGGAGCGAGTGGTACTGCATGGTACTTATTTGATGGCTGGGGTTAGACCACAACAACATGTACCACATCTTTCAAAATATTTTACACTTATTTTTCTATTAGGCATCTAAGAGTAAGCTTAAGCCAAGTCTGAATCTCTAAATACAGAGGAATTTTAAGTATTTTAAAAATGAGAACCAAGACAGAGAGAAAATTTTATTCTGGAAAGGACTTCCAAATAATGTAGAAATTAAGCAGTAATTATTCTCTCACTCTTGTAATTTGTTTTGCATGCCATAATGCATTTTATTGAGAAAGTTGTTCCAGTATGCAACTTTCCTCCACAAAACAAGCAAACAAACGAACTCATCAGAGAATTACTACAAAATCCATTTTAGTTTAGTAAGATTTTTCAGTATTTTGCCTGTTTCACTGAAAATATAACTTAATACCCTTATAAAGAGCAAGTTTCTTTTTAAAAATGGAGATCTCATAAGTGCTGGGCGCTGAACTCTGTTTAAGGTATTCAACATCTTTAAAACTAAGATTCAGATATTAAAAAATGCCTCTCACATTATACCTGAAGATAGTAATTTTTTTCCCATTGCATATTTTGCACTCCAGAGCTGGCATTTTTGTGATTTCCAAGCTTCTCAGTGCACTATTTTATTTCAGATGGTAGAAAAGAGTGCACAGTGATTTCATCAAAGCTCAGAAAATATTTTTAACCCTTATTTGAAGTTATGTTCATGTTAGTCTCATACTTCTAGCTCTATCTCAAGGGCAGACTCACCTCTTGTATAGTACGTTAACTGCTTTATAAAGCATAAAGAGGATATTTATATAGCACTAAATAATTCTTTTCAATTCATATGATTCTTCAAAAAAATTGACTTAAATTCCTCTGTTTTTAATAAATTTTAAGAATTGGTTTAGTTTTGAACTTTTGCTCACTCTCAGTAAAATGTATTTTCAGACTTTTTCCCTTTAAACACTGCTTGCTGAAATTTATGATCCTTTCTATTTGCTCTTCACTAAAATTTTTCAAATATTCGTGGGGTTTTGTTTAGTTCAAACAATATTTCCAACTGTACTGGTTAACCATTGTTTAACCATCCCAGTTTCTGTTACCTTCCCATTCAGTACCACACTGTCTTCTAAGGAACTGCTGTTGTTCTCTTAAGCAACATCCAGATAATTTCTTCAGGTATGCCGTCTTAAATTGACATCAATTCACTATTTTGCTACCATATTTGATTTGCATATCATGCATAATTAAATTGGCAAACACCTTCCTAACATAAACAACATATTAACAAACAACTAAAATTTCTCACGGGGGGAGGAAAGAAGGAAGAAGATAAAAAATGTCAAGAGGTCCATTTAATTTTAATTTACCAGGTGGAATCTGTATTGAGGAAGGTCTCTGATATCTTTGTAGAAGAAACACTCCACACGAAAACAATGTATTCAACCAGCTGAGAAATTAGAATCTGGTGGGATAGTATGTAGGTAATGCAAAATGGAGAAAAAAAAAAAAAATTGCCTTGCTTTTAAAGATGAGAGCAACTGAAAAACATATTTTCAATTAAATATAAGATGGGAATGAAGATAAGGAACAAAAGAAAGGGAAAGAATTTATACAAAGAAAGCAAGAGCTGAGGACTGAAACAATGTAGCAAGTGGGAAGGATTACTGGAGAGAGTTAAAAGCCCTTCCCAAGTGTGTGACAGAAGAAAACTGAACAAGGAAAAGGAGGAAAAGACAAACCAGGGAAGGGGAAAGGCCACACTATGTTATTATGCTATTGTTTATTTTTCTTTTTAAGAAGTCATTGAGATCCTACATGAAGAAAAGAGGGAGGGAGAAATAAAAGATTTGAGAAGTGATTCAAAAGCAAACAAGAGGCAACTGAGACTGTAAGTATGAAATCTGATTACGTCTTAGCATAACATTGTTGCAAAGATGGTAGAGCTGAAAAAAGGGAATATATAGCAAAAAAGAAACAGGCTCTAATCAGCCTTTCACAGGAGGCTGAATTCCTTCAGAAAACTGAGATACTGTGTGTTGGAAGCTGGGTATTGTTTCTTTTGTGTTAGTTGAATTTTTTCCATTAGGTTGCTAGGAAGCTAATTGCTGGGTACTTAACCAAGACAATAGGGTGGCCAAGCAAGAGTTTCAGAGCTGATAATTTCTGATAATGGGCCATTAACGCTCACCAGTGACATGAGACATTACATCATCCCATTGTGAGATGCTCCGCCCAGCTGGGGGGGGGACCCAAGCATTCCTACCTTGATAAAAAGGGGAGACAGGAACAGCAGACCCTCCTTTTTCCACTGGATTCACAGAGGAGGACTGGACCCATCTTCCCCCCACTGGACTTTCTTCAGGACCATCTCTACTCCACAGAACTGCATCTGTTACTCCAGAAGGATTCATCTGGACTGCTTCTAACACCCTGACCAACAGGGTGTCAGGTCACATCCCTGACTCTGTCAGGGCTTTCTGTGTTTTTTGCATGTTTATTTTATTTTCTCTACTACTACATTTGTATTTTTAATATTCCCATTAAAGGACTGTTATTCCTATTCCCAAAACTTTGCCTGAGAGCCCCTAATTGCAAAATTATAATAATTTGAGGGAGGGGGTTACATTCTTTATTCCAAGGGAACTTCCAGCTTTTTGCTGGCAGATACCTGTCCTTTCAAAACCAGGACACTGTTACATGACAAGGATTGGAGCAAGGGGATGTTGGGAGTCAGCCAAGGCCAGGTGTTGGTAGGGGAAAACAGGAGAACCTAGTTAACCTAAAATCTGTTCAAATATATGAATAGACCAGGAACATCTCTGAAGTTTGAACAGAGGTCAGGACCTGCAGTGTTTGCTCCTACAGAATATAAAAAAATCCTCACAGAATGTCTTACAAGCTTAGTCTTGCTCTCAGACTGAAAAAAATGGAAATGACTGGTGAGCACACAGAAAACTGAAATATTAATTACTTTAAAATAGATTAATTATCTCCAGAAAATCTCCCTTTGACATGGAGAATCCCAGCTTCCCAACAACTATGTGGAGAACTGGAGGTTTATGAGAGGTTTTATTACATGCCTAAGCCACTGGTCCCTTGATTTCGAAATGATGGGTCAAGCTGGTCTAACCTTCCTGCTCAAGCAGGTTCCTCTTAGAGCAAATTGCACAAGATTGTGCCCAGATTGTTCTTGAATATTTCTAGTGAGGGAAACTCTACAACCTCTCTGGTTCCAGTGCATGGTCACTCACACAGTAAAGAAGTTCTTCTCCATATTTAGGTGGAACTTCCTGTGCATCAGTTTCTGACCATTGCCTCTTGTCCTATTGCTTGGCACCAGCAAGAAGAGCCTGACACTATCTTCTTGATACCTTCCCTTCAGATACTTTTTTACATTTATGAAGTCCATTTTCAGGTGTCTCTTCTCAAGGCTGAAGAGGCCCAACTCCTTCAGCCTTTCCTCGTAAGAGAGATGCTCCAGTCCCCTTAATCATCTTTGTAGCCCTCCGCTGGACTTGCTCTAGGAGCTTCATGTCTCTCTTGTACCGAGGAGCCCAGAACTGGACACAGTACTCCAGATACGGCCTCACCAGGACTGAGTAGAGGGGCAGGATCAAGTCCTTCGACCTGGTGGCCTAATGCATCCCAGGACACCGCTGGCCTTCTTGGTCACAACGGCACTGCTGGCTCATAGACAGATTGGTGTCTACTATGATCCCCAAGTCCTTCCCCACAGAGCTGTTTTCCAGCAGGTCAGTCCCCAGCCTGTACTGGTGCATGGGGCTATTCTTTCCCAGGTGCAGAACCCTCCATTTGCCTTTATATTATATGAATGGCCCAAAGGAATGATAAACCCAGGTCAGACTCCTGATGATTTAGCTGGCAAAAAGGAATTCAATAGATGAAGAAGAGCTATCATAGTAAATATATTCCAAATGCCATTTCAACTCTGGAATGCAGGTCCAGAGTGCTGCAGTTGTCCATTTACATTATGAGAATATAAATATGAATGGAAAACTGTTATAGTTGTCACTAGTTTCTTGAACTTTTTTTTGGCCCTTGCAAGCAAAACACCATCAAGCTTCTTACTGTGTTTCAAAGTAGAACTCAGTGGCATTAAAATTGGCATAATACTTTTATCTTTTCCCCATTTTTATTTTGCTTTAGTACCCTAGAACCATAGTTGGGTTGGAAGGGTCCCTAAAGATCATGTCTTTCCACCCCCCTGCCATGGGCAGGGATGTGGATGCTGACAGCCTGGTCAGAGAGGAATTTTCAAGTATCAAACAGCTATAAGGACTGTGAGAAAGAAAGCCAAATAACTTTCCCATACACTGGTCTGGAAGCTGTGAGAAAACTCATGAAAGAATCAAAACAATCCTTGCACCTGTTGCTTTGCACTTGTTGTCTTGCAAGATGTTTATGAATGGGTGTTCTTTCTAATTAGCCAATAATGGTGAGGGGTGTTGATTGAGGGACCAACCATGTCCAGCTTTCTTGGAAAAGTCTATAAAAGATGTGAGTTCTAATAAACTATGAGATATGCCTTCTGAGAAGACTTTGGAGTCTGTCATTATTCAGCCGTCCCTAATACAATAGCGACACAGGGACACCTTCCACTAGACCAGGTGTCTCAAAGCCCTATCCAACCTGGATCTAGTATACATTTAGACTGTATGATTTATATATAACTCATTCTATGTTGCAAAGGTGTTCACTGCTGTAACAAAAAATACACCCACTTAAGCTACTCCCTTTCCCCAGCTCCTTCTAATAATGGAGGAACACTAGGAGAAATTATAAATTGAAATAGCAATTTACTGAAAATCACAATAACCACAATATTAATAACAAAGAGTGTACAAAAGTAAGTGGTTTTTACCCACAAAAGGGTATTCACCGAACAAGCAAAAACAGTTCCCAAAGCAAACAGTTCCCAGTGTGGCCTCCAGAAAAAGGCAGTATGGAGACTGGCCCTGCACTCAGGCCACAAGAGATTCGAGAAAACAAAAGCAATATGGCAATGAGAACTTCTGCAGTTAAACATTCCTCCCCAAGTCCAAAAAAAAAAACAACAAAGAACTAGGGCAAACAAACCCTCTAGGAAGCTAGATCATCAGTGTTGCACCATGCTGCCACCTTGGACCTCTCTACTTCGTTGCTTTGACTCCGTGCAGTTGACTCCAGCACTGGCACTGCTCCATTTTGCTGCACTGAGGCTTGGGCTCTACACAGCTCAGTGGGTACTGCCATTCTCTCCCATTTCTTTCTCCTGGAGTGGTGTCTTGGGCTTGCCATCACTGCCCTTCAGCACCAAGCCAAAAATCCACAGCTTGGAGGAACGGGAAAGGGACTGCCAGTGGCGGAGAGGGGCTAGGTCTGCCAGGCTGACCCCAATGCCTTCTCCCTGGAGAGAGCCAGGCAAGATGTCATGCTTCCTCCTTCCAGCGCTGGCATCTTCCTGCTGAAACCATGCCTTCAGCCATGACATGGGTGGTATGTAATTAAAGAGTGCTAGAAATCCATTCCCTTTTTCTCTGTACCCAGGACAATCACATTTATGCATACAATTAATAAAACCATGATGACACATGGAAAAACTCATAGGCAGAGTTTTAAAGTAGGTATGTAGTTTATTCAGCGCTGGGCACAATTCAGGATAGCTCCCAAAGGCATGCGCAGCCCCTTGCTCACCTATGTTTTCTTTTAACCCCCAGAATGCTACATATGCATCAAGTTTTGCAATACTCCAAGCATATTCATCCCTTGGCTCCCACCCTCTCCACTTCATATGCTAATCATCTTATAAGTCCTTTGCATCTGTGCAGTTGTCTCTTCCAGGCTTAGACAACTGATTGGTTGGGGTCCCAGCACTACCCAACTCTCTGGCATGTGATATGTCTGCATTCAGGGTTGAATGGTATTGGTTGGGGTCCCATCACTACCCAACTCTCTGGCATGTGATATGTCTGCATTCAGGGTTGAATGGTATTGGCTGAGGTCCCCTGTTGTGGCTGTGGAGTTGGAGACAGGGATACAACATACAAATGTTGAGGATCATATGGCAACAGCCTGGTTTATTGTCTGGTGTCACCCTGTTCTTTTGCTGTTCTTTCTAGACTTCTGATGGTTTACATATTTGGGAGTCAGATTCTCACGCATTTTCTATAAACTATTATTGTTGACATTCCCTCCAGGTAGGAGGGACAATTGATGGACACTTTCTAAGACCAGTGGAATTGAAGAGGTTGAACGTCTATCTTCCAATGTGGTCCCTTTCTCTGAAATGTACATAAGGTGAAGTGAAAAAAGTAAAGTTCCCCTTCTCTCTCTCCAACTCTATCGTCTCTGTTGCGTTGCTTTGTGATGGTAGTGTGTCATCAGGTGGCGATCGAGTGTAGGACAGTTGTGGTGAGATCTGAAAAGAACGCCCCTGTCTTTTGCGTGATTGCAGCTTTTTGTCTGTGAGTTTAGGCAGATATGGACACTCCTCTGGTTTTTGAGGAACATCTGATGGTGATAGAAATCTGGGAGGATCTCCTTCAGGAGAATCGTTCTCCTATTAGCCCAATGGAATTTAAAATGCTCAATGTTTTGGGCAGGGATCAAGGATACATCCCCCCTACACCCGGGGATGCGTCCTCTGGGGAGGCGTGGTTGCTCATGGGGGGGTTTCTCCAAGAATCCCTTTCTATCAATTGGAATGCATATATGGCGAGGCTGTTGTTAAAACGGAAATGTTTTAATCACTTGTTGTGAGGTTTGGAGATGACTCTAATTCTGATGTCTCCGCAGATTCACAGAGTTTTCAGAGTGTCTCTCCTGCCTTGGGGGCGGGTGAAAATCTAGAGCAAGACACAGAGGTTCCATCCGAGCCTGATCTCAGTTTCCCATATGGGGTGGGGCCCTCCCCTCCTCCCCTCCTCNCAGTGGCATCCTGATTCTGTGATAACTCTCTGCCCGAATTGTGGAGTTTCGACTGCCCACCCCCTGACTGTGGCAGGAGTGGCATCAGCTGCCTCTGCACCTGCGCTGCCTGCCAAGAATGTGCAGGTGGTGAAAGCCGTTGGAGGCGGGGTTTCTTTGTCGAACCTGCCAGTGGGTGGCGAGCAGCCCCCCCCATCCCACGTGGGGGGACTGATGTCTTCTATGGGCTGCAGAGTTCTGGAGGGGACTCTTCTAGGGGCAGTCCCAGACCCCTCCTTTCCCGTGCTGCCTCCGCTGTGCGCAGTAGGTGGTGATGTTCCCAGGGTGGTGGCAAAGACCAGCCCGACCGGCCCTGCACCCTTTCCTCTCCGGGCTGGGATTCCCTCTCTGCCCGCACCGCCCATGCTGGCCCTCTGGGGCCGGCCAGTGGGATGGTGACGTGGTTTCTCAGGCTGCACCGCTGCCCCCTCCCAAGTGCCCCCCTGCGCCATCTGTGCAGGCGCCTGTGACTGCAGTGCTAGGCTTAGCAGAGGCCCCACGAGCCGCGACCCATTTTCCACCCCCGCCAGGAGAGGGGGCCACGCGGCGGCACAGGCTAAGTTCACATGGGGTTTGAAGGCTCCGCCTAGACCCATGCCTGCTGCGGGACCTTTTTCCTGTGCAGCACCGGTGGGCACGGGCCCTGCCAAGGCTAATGTAGCTTTGGCAGTTGGCTCAGTTCTGCTGTTCCTGCCCTTTGCGGCTCCCGGGGCTGTGGTGGGTACGGACACTGGGGTTTTTACCTTTGATGCAAATGGTGACCCGGCCGTTGGGAGGCCGGCGATCCGTCAGGGAAAAGGACCCTGAGTGGGCAGGTCTTCTTCGGTTTGGACCCTTCCTCCTTGCCAGGTTACAATGCGTGCCAGAGAACAGAGCCGGTTCTGGAGGGAAGTCCAGACTAAAGCGGACGAAATGCTTGACTGTGCCTTTGCACAGCGCCCCCTGGGTTGCGAGGATGGCTTTTCTAGCCCTGCTGATGCTGCAGGGGATGTGATGTCTGGCGATGCTCAGTTCCTTACCAGTCAGGCATCTGCCCCTGTCTCTGTGGAGCCAAGTACCATCACCCTACCAGGGATGTCAAGCTTTTCCTGTGCTTCAGGGTGTAACACACAATACCCATCAACCATTGTCATGGAAGGCTTTGATGGAACTCCACGATAAGGTTGGGAAGTATGGTCTGGGGTCGATTGAAGTGATGCAAATGCTTTGTTTCTTTGATGTCGATCAGGGGACACCGTTTAACATCCGAAGCCTGGCTTGTATTCTTTTCCAGCCTGTAGAATACGACATTTTTGAGTCTACATGGACTCAATTGGCAGCCAGAGCAGTGGAGTGGAATGCTTCATTGGATCCATAGGACCCCAGGTGTGTGATTAACACCAATATGCTGTTGGGCACAGGCAGATATGCGGATGTCAACAGACAAGTTGGCTATAATCCCCTGGTGTGCGAGCAATGCCCAAAGACAGGCATGGCAGCCCTGGTCCAGACCATAGAAATGGCTTCTCCTAAGCAGTCATTTGTGAAGGTTGTCCAAGGCACGGACGAATCCTTTCTGCAATTTGCAGAGAGACTGCTTCTGTAGAGAAGCAAATTGAGAACCCTAACGCAAGGAAGCTCTTGCTCAAGCACCTTGCGAGGAGCAACTGCAATAATGATTGCAGGAAAGTAATTGAGGCTGTTCCTGGTGATCCTCCCGTGCCTCAAATGGCAGAAGCCTGTGCACAGATAGGCGCCTTGAGTCCTAAGGTGGCTGCTTTGGCTACAGCTGTGCAGCCAGACTGGATAGTCCCGCAGGGCAAGCAGTGATGGCAGGGGACTGTTCAGGCCAACAAGAAGCACAGGAAGAAGGTGCCGAAGGGAGCAATTCCTTTGTTTCTGTGTGGTCGGTATGGGAAACCAAACTATACTGCAGATGTCTGTACGGCGACAGTTCACGTGAACGGCCAGCCTTTGGTGGCTTTGGGAAACATGAAACAGAGCACGCTGAGGCGACGCGTGCAGACAGAACTTTCCCACCCAACGCCGGAACCAATGGAGGTTTGCTTAGCCAGCTTTCAGCCTGCACCCACAGGTCAGCAGGTGTTGATGTCTGCACAGCCACAGCAGTCATCATATACACCGACAAGGTACACAGGGTCCCCTTGGATGCCTTTGGTCCCTTGGGTGATGGCATGAGTGCTCTCCTTATGGGGAGATTTAATGCCACCATTCAGGGTATCATTGTGCACCAGGGACTCATTGATGTCGATTACACTGGACAGATTTATGCCATGGTAATGAAGCACTATCGTCACAGAGCGACGCAATAGAGACAATAGAGTTGAAGTGAGAGAAGAAGGGGAACATTACTTTTTTCACTTCACCTTAAATACATTTCTGAGAAAGGGACCACATTGGAAGACAGAGGTTCAACCTCTTCAATTCCACTGGTCTGAGAAAATGTCCATCAATTGTCCCTCCTACCTGAAGGGAATGTCAACAATAATATTGTTTATAGAAAATGTGTGAGAAACTGACTCCCAAATATGTAAACTGTCAGAAGGCAAAAAGAACAGCAAAAGAACAAGGCGACAATGGTATCCACACCCACCCCCCCTCTTACTATCCCGAAAGGGATGCAGATTGCCCAACTTGTATCTTTTAAGTCTGCTGTTCTCAGTACAGAGGACCGGGCACAAGGAGAAGGCAGCTTAGGATCCACTGGGCTGTTTCAAGTCCACTGGACTGCTGCCATGTCCACGGAACGTCCCAAGATGCTCTGTACCCTGTCCATGCCTGGTGCCACACCGTCTGAGATCCAGCTCTGCTGTCTTCTCGACACAGGCGCTGATATCACTGCTCTTTCCTTGGCCGTCTGGCCCCTGGAGTGGCCCCTGAACCAGGTGGAGATGCCTGTCACAGGACTGGGAGGAATGGCACAGTGCTATGTCAGGCAGAGGCCTGTGCTGATCACAAATGCGGAGAGACAGCAGGCCATGGTCTGGCCTCATGTGACGTGTGACGACTGTCACGCACTGGCTGCACCATTGCCAGCGGGGATCAATCCCAGAGGCCTTAAGACCTTGGAGCTCTGGCAGACCGATGTCACCCAGGTTGCCAAGTTCGGCCAGCTCAAGTATGTGCATGTCAAGGTGGACACGTTCTCTTCTGCAATGTGGGCATCTGCTCACATGGGAGAAAAGACCCGCAATGTCATTACCCACTGGAGGCAGGCATTTGCCGTTCTAGGCATACCTTCTTCTGTGAAAACCAACAATGGTCCTGCTTACGCATCTGAGAATGTGTGGCAGGTCCTACAGTCGTTGGGTGTGTCACAGAGGTTTGGCATCCCTCATTCTCTGACAGGCCAAGCCATTGTAGAATGCACTCATGGTACTCTGAAGCATGTTCTCCAAAAACAAAAATGGGGAATGCAGGGTTAAACCCCACACAGTCGGTTGGAGAAGGCTTTGTATGTCATCAATCACCTTATGGTGCCACAGAACTCCAGCAATCCTGTCATTTTAAACCATCATCTCTGGTTGCAGGCTTCAGACGAGACGCATCAGCCTCGAGTGAAGGTTCGGGTCCAAAATCTGGTCACAAAATAGTGGGAAGGTCCCTATGACCTTATTGCTATGGGGCGAGGGTATGCGTGCATATCCACTGATACTGGGATACGCTGGGTACCTTCAAAGTGTGTCCGCCCTGACCTGTGACTGCAGAGACAGAATTCGGCCGACAGGTAAGGTGGAGACCGTGACCAAACTGAAAATCAAGTGGATGAATCATTGGGTGATGATTCGGATGCAGACAATGCGAGTGTTCACTCCAATGATTCCTCCACAGCCACACATTGATCTTTGTACATATTTTTACTCTGTAACATTGTTCATTTTTCTTTTTCTATTTTTCTTTTTTATAACGGAAAAAGGATGAGATGTCGCCCTGTTCTTTTCCTATTCTTTCTAAGCCTTCTGATAATTTACATATTTTGGAGTCAGATTCCCACACACTTTCTATAAACAATATTTATTTTTGACATTCCCTCCTGGTAGGAGGGACAATTGATGGACATTTTCTCAGACCAGTGGAATTGAAGAGGTTGAACCTCTGTCTTCCAATGTGGTCCCTTTCTCAGAAATGTATTTAAGGTGAAGTAAAAAATTAAACTCTCTTTCTTTTCTTGCTCCTACTCTGTCATGTGTATGCGTCGTTCTGTGACAGTAGTGCGTCAAGTAACAACAGTTATAACTCATTCTCTCACCATGCAATGAAAACATACAACTAGTTTGGCTTGATCTGTCTACACTGGTAAACTGTTGAATATATACTATCTGTGCTTCCTTTACTACCTGAGAATTCTGGTTTATTTATTACTGCTTTGAAAGGAAATGCAATTTGAGAATTCTTACCTTTGACTTTATTCTTTTATTGTTGATGAACTAAGACACTGTACAACATAAACACACTTTGAAAGCATTCTGGCTCTCCAATTCTTTACAAGTGTTGTATCATTACCACACAATCATTTTATTAATGACAGTCATCAGCTTGTCCTTAACTACAAAACTAGAGTTTGAACTCTAATAAAGCAAGTGTGATTGTTTAAAGAACTCTATCACAAATAATATTTTGTAGAAATCCATGCAACATCATTAGGAAGGCCAGCTCATCTTAAAACAATGTGGAAAGCAGAGCATTCTACATTCCAAATTCTTCCAGTTACAACTACACTAAGTATTATTTCCTGCAAAAAAAATTACGATAATTGTTTAAATACATACCATATTTTGCTCTAGAAAAAAAAAGGCAGATGAAAGAAGCATTATTTTAATGAAATGCTTAAACAGCTTTCATATGAAATGCCTATGAATATATATATATGTAAAGGTATTAAATGCTTGATATTAAAGGTAGACAGTGTTCATACTGCAAGAGGTACTGGTAAAGCTGGGATTTTTTCAAAAGAAAATAAAACTGATTCTCAGATCCAGCTTGATTTCCACACTGGATCTGACAGCCTGAGAGGTTAGGTGTTAGGCGTAGCTCCACATACCCCAGTCTAACCAGTAGCAACACTGAAGATGTATTCCCAGTAGGCATACACACACAGAGCATGCATAGACACCATATATATACATGCCTGACCATACAGGTCACAGACAGAACACATGTATAACAAAGCACCTCACTCTGGCTGAGGAGGATGAAGGTCTACTACTGAGAATATCTATATATATACATATAATGTAGATCACTCCAGCAGCTGGGCTCAAGACATTCAGTCTGCCCAGTAGCTGCCCCTGGATCCCAGTCTTCCCAGTTGCTGGCATGTGGACACATGAGCCCTCTAGGCCACAGCCCCACTCCAGTTGCTGGAGTTGATTCTCACACGGGCATCTAGAGCTAGCTGGGACTCCCCTGGTCCCCCAGCAGCCATTCTCACCCTTAGAGAGGCATATGCACATGCCTGGCTTCCAGGCCACTTCACCTACTCGCCAACTGATCTGACTTGATCTTCGCTATTGCTCAAACACTCACTTGCACACCTGCACTCACTCTAGTGGTTAGCATAGGACATATAGACCTCTGATCCCTGTCCTGACCCAAATGGGTGACACTTCATTCTACTCATTCTGGTCTTTCCAGTCACTAGCTTCTCTTTGGGTAAGCTTACAGACAAGCTTTTATCACAAAAGCTAACAGTGTTCATACTTCAAGACTTACTGGTAAAGCTGTGATTTTTCAAAAGAAAATAAAAACTCGATTCCAACTTGATTTATGCACTCAACTCTTAAGAAAATTAAGAGTATATTATTAGCGATGGCTGGTGGTC
>WEIU01014788.1:6147-16521 GCA_013389925.1 Aegithalos caudatus
ACAGAGTATGTTAAAGAACTCATAGAGTTCAGATTTGCAGAAGATTGAATAATTATATCTGCGCTGTTTATACCTGAAAGAAATGCTTAACAGTTTTTATTTCCCTATAACCAGTACTTGAAGCTGTCTTTTTTCACAACATTCTGAAAGACTCCCACCAGATCTTCTTGTAAACTGCCCCTGTTAACAGAGTTTTAAGGACTGAGACACCCACTCAGCCAGGAAAACAGCTCAACTTCAGTCTATTTTTGCCTCTGTGTGCACGGTCCTTTACCACTCCAAGGGGCTGCTCCATGTAAACTAGAGGTTGTACCATTAAAATGTAATCACAAGTGGAGTCTTCAAACCCACTGACAGAAGACAGGGAGCCAAGCATCCCAAATGTTGGCCCTGGAATGTTGACTGTGCCAGCAGGGCCCCTGTCTCACTGTTAGGATGAGCCCTCCCTACCCACTAAACTAAACCAGAGAGAAGGTTGAGTTAGTTGTTTGGAATGGGATCTGATGGTTTTACATTGGTTACAAAAAAAACCAATACAGATGTACAGGTAAGAGTTTTCCAGCTTCTTCATCCATTAAGTCATTGGGGAGGAAAAAAAAACCCAAACAACAAAGTCATTAAAATTCTCAACAAACTAAGATTTCAGTTAGCCACAAATACACCTCCTCATAAAATGAAGGGTAGGAGATTATTACTCAAATGCAGCACAAAGCTAGGAAGTGTTTTAAGTTTTGCTTCAATTAGTAAGTTAACCTTGAGAATCATGATTCTTTCCCCTCCCTTCATCAGCCTCTTGGAAATGATGCCATTCTTGCTAAGAGAAACTGAAACCCTTTTTAAGGACAAAGCTGACATGTCTCACAGTAAAGTGAGAACATGACCTTTAGGATCTCTAGGACTCAATCACAGTGCATCATCCAGAGCTGCCACTCTTTTATGTCAGATATAGCAGTATCTTTCCTGTGACCCTTAACCAGCTTACCTTCACTAGATAAGAACGTAGCATTATGGATACACTTCCACCACATTTTACCAATTTTTCTGACAGGACTCATAAAAATCCTGAGCTGATGTAGTGAATGTCCAATTCTAGTCCTCTAGGGCAGTTCCACACAAACTGTTACAAACCAAAACACTCCCAAAAGGACCACAGAGAGGCACTGAGTTGGAAGGGACCCACAAGGATCATCCAGCTCTCAAGTGAATGGCCCACAAGGGGATTGACCCCACAACCTTGGTGTTATCAGCATCATGCTGTGACCAGCTGAGCTCATCTCAGGGATAGATTCCATAAAACCATGGTACTAAAAAAAACCCAAACCCAACAAAACTGAGAATCTTTAAACACAGATGGAACGTTTCTTAGGCAAATAAGGATTACAACACTGAATACCTTAACAGGGTGAGAACCTTTCTTCACCTGCCAGCCAAGAATAAAGGTGCAATTCTAAATACACTCAATTCTTTCGAGACAGCAAGATACTGCAAGCAGGGACTTACCAGCGAACGCACAGAATGTATGTTAGGAATGAACAGCTAATTTCTCCTTTTTGCCTGAAAAGTAAGTCAATATTTTTGGAACACCAATTTGTCAGGTACCCACCATATCAAAGCAATTGTGCTCTGTTTTTCATGTGCTCCTATCTCAACAGTCTCTGAACAAGTTACAAATGATTACCTGCTAGAAATGAGTTACTATCTGCACAAGTCCTGGTTTCACAAGTCTGGGTACCAAGTGCTGTCAGATACTCCAAATCCTTTTTTTGACTCCCTTTTTTGAGAACTGAAGCATCTAACTGATAGTAGGATACAGCAGGAAGTTTAGAGCAGAACAAGCACTACTATTTCCACTCAGCACAGTACCTCATCCTGAATTGTTTCTTTGAAGGTCAAGAGAAAAAGCTATTTACATTAAACCACTTTTACCACATGGTTAAGAGACTCTAATGCAAATGTGAAAGCATACCTCCTGCCATAGAGCATGGAGTGCAAGACACAGCATGCTTATGAGTCATTTTTCCCTGTTCAATTAATATACAGGCCTGTTGTCTTTGCCATGGCTCAAAGTCACAATTAATGCTCTTTAGGTATGTCTTTCCCGTAACTTTTGTTTTCCTGGTCTTTGTGTCTACCATTCAATTCCATTTCCTCCTAAATATCTGCATGATCACTCCCACAAATAGGACAGGATTTCAGTTCCCTCAATGAGGGAGGCAAAGCTCACGCAATCATTACTGGAACAATTTTGTCACTAAGATTCAGTTTTGTCATGGTTCCTACATAACCTTCTTACTAATTTACCTAACTTGCCATAATTTCAATTTTTTTACACCTTGAGACTCTATGAGAGTATCTAAAACTATCTATTCACCTGTCCTTCCTTAAAGAAAGCTTTAATGCTGCTCCTGACACAATGCCACAATCTCAGCCTGCAAACCTGCTCACATGGGCAGTCTTTGGCTATGTCCACACAGGAACCTTGAACAACACCCAGTATGTGGCTATGGTCCAACATCTGTTTCTGAAAGCTAAAGCAATGAAAAGTTATGCTGCCAGTGAAAATACCTGTGATGCTGTAGTCCAGCTTTTTAAGTGACTGGAAAATCTCACAATATTTAGGCTCATGTGATGTAAAGAAAACTGGAACAAAATAGATCAAAGTTTCCTGCCTCAGTCATTTCTGATCAAATTCCTTTGTGTAAGAGGCTGAAATCAGAATACTAGGCCTACAAAACATTGACATTCAGAGCTACAATGAACCACAACGATGAAACGGGTTCAATTAAAAAGCCAGGAAATCCACAAATACTCACATTCACACTTGGGAGGCAACAACACTCACATATGTTTGCAGGCTAATATTTTATCATTTTTTTTTAAGGATTGAGAAATGTTTCCTTTAAGAAACTCACAATCCCATTTCTCTTTACCCTGTTCTCCAACAAACAGACCTTGGTAGACCTTATTCATAGCAACTTTGCACACAGAGATTGTCTTCTACTGCCATTACTCTGAAAGATTCCAGCTAGAAAACATAATTGACTTTTTCACTTTTTCAGAAGTACACATTGTTGTCAACATTACAGCAACAAACACAGGGATTGTGAGGGAACTGCCTGAAAGCACCAAACTGGATTTTAAAAGGTAAAAACCATGTATGGAATCTAGGTGTGAACAATCAAAGCTTGAAACCAGCAGCCTATGCTTTGCTCTGTTAGAAAGAATGGTTATCTCAAGCACAGGGAAAGGAAAGAATGTTCCCATTCTCCACCTACTTTTCCCTGCCTTCTCCAAGAATGCATCTCCCTGTGCCAGTTAGCATAGCACTGCAGCAACTACTCATCTCAAACTCAGAAGGGTCTGACCTCACAGGTGTAATATATTCCTTTCCAAAGTTCTTTGTGGCAGCAAATTTCTGAAGAACATGGAATCGTTAGGGCTGGAAGAACTCTTTTATAATTCTGTTTTAAAATAAAACTATCAAGAAATACATGTAGTTCCTATCAGAAATTTAGTCTCGTCTCTAACACGTAACAAGTTGGTGCAGGTGCAAAAAAACACCCCCTACCTTGCAAGACACCACAGCAAAACCAAATTTAACATTTTAAGGTTGTTAAATGCCAGCAATCAATTTATCTGTTTTAGAGTACATCTTGTATGTTTACAATAGCTGTTAGCCAGCAATATATACTGTCACCAGTTATCCAATCATCTGTTAACAGCTACCCTCTTCAAACATAGAACTCCTACCAAACACAAAATTGTCTAATGCACACTGTGGAATATCTAAAACCCTGCATCATAAACTCTTTTTTGAGCTAATAAGCAATAACAGTCTAGAATAAAGAAATCTGACAGCTGAAAGGCTTAACAAGAGCTCTGTAAAGAATTCTCACTCTAGAACAGAAATTACCAAAATTCCCACATTACCCATAGGTATAAACAGCCTTTGCCAGAGGAATCTCACGTGAAGCTGCTACAGAGCAACTGCTGCTGGAATTCCTTCTGAATACACAGGTTCAGGGATAAGCCCACGGTGACACTTTGTAGATATGCCTGTCCTCTGATAAATCAAGAGTTCATAAGCACTTCAGGAAAAAAAAAAAAACCACCACCAAACCAACACTCCAGGATCCTAGCCAACATTCCCCATCTTGTAAAAAATTCTCATGTCCAAGGCTGAGCAAGTGCTATTATGGAGCAAACAACAGCAGCTCTGTTTGCCTCCAGAGCCACTGCAGCAATATTTAACTCACAGCTTCAGAGGGCTCTGATTCTCAAAACAAGGACAATTCTGTTTTTAACAGGAAAATGATCAGTTCCCAGATTTGTCCAAACACAGATCAAGATGCTTAGAGATGTGCTTTCCAAGTGCCAGGAAAGCCTGCTACAGTTCCACTGGATGTTTAAATGCTAAATCCAGCAACTAGAGAGCGTGCATGTGTGTCCTTTTTAGAGATTAAATGCTCTGTCTTCTAGTTTATCACTGACAAACATTAGGTCAACAGCATGCTCCCTCCAAATTCAATCCTATCAAGATTATCGCTCACAGGAAATAGAAAATGTGCATTTCCCAACCTCTCAAACATCAGCAACAAGCCACAAAGTTCTGCAAAAAAACACAGCCCAACAAATCAATTTCCCCCTTCCCTCTGACAGACTGAACTCAGCACTAGCAGGAGTAAAAAGCAGAAAAGGTGGTAGGGCATTTTGTTTATGAATATTCAGAAGAGGAAATTCACCCAGACATCAAATGTGAGTACACCAAGTATGTTTAAACACCACACACACCCCCCAAGACAAAAATCATTACGGAAGTCCCTCATACAGAACTCCAATTGCCACATTGCAAGGACACCATTGCAAGCCAAAAAAAATACATTGATGGGACTGGAGAGATTGGAGAGACTCAGGCAACAAAGGAAGTAATATTTAACTCATCTAAACAAGGTTCCTGCCAGAAAGACAAGTCTGGGTCATGTCATATCATCGTGTCTCATTTCATCTGTGCCTTGTTTCCACAAAAGTAAATCAGTCAATGCTATCAGCAGAATGCCCACATTTTCAAGCACCACAAGGGCCAATGACCTACCCTATGTGGCCAATACCTGGCCAGCATATCTCCAAAGGATACAGTCTGTTTGTCTTTGTGGTCCAAGGTTATATCCATTGGGAAACCTTATCTGTCAGAGATACTGCTTTAAAAGATGAGTAGAGACTGTAAACTGTTTTAGGTGCAAGTTAACCTTAAAGCATACCTATTCCAAACTTTCCAAATATGTGCAAGACTTGGGATTCTTCCCTCAACTAGCAGAAAGACAGGCTTATCCATGTTTTAGACTTTACCAGCATTCTTATCTACTCTCAGCATTTTCTTTACTAGTTGTAAGCCAGTGACCACGAAAATGTAACACACCTCCAGGAACTGGAAAACACACTGGCAAGCTTGGCACATTTGATGGAGCATTTAATCTCTAAAAATTTAGAACAACTAAGTTTTGAAGAATTACCAAAATGGGCCTACTAATCCAACATCAGGTAGCCAGTCTTTGGCTTGGTCCTGGTAATATGCCAGACCTCAAGTGTCTCACTACACACTTTGCACACAATTATGGGGATGGATTCAGGGTAATACTGTGTTCTCTACATGTGAAATGCAACAAAACTAAGTCAATCTGAAGGACTGGGCCCAAGTCACAGCTGCAAGAGGTGGATAAATGCCACCAGAAGACCCAAAATTCTATGGCAAAGAATATGGCAAACTTGTGGCTGACACTCAGTGAATTAAGAGAATTTCTGAAAAATAACAAGGCATTTCAAACTAGTTGAACATCTTCAGGATTGAAGATTATAAAGAAACTTCCCAACTAGCAATTAAGAGATTTGTCCTCTTTAAATCATTTATCTAATGAAACACAATACCAGTTTGAGTAACCAATCTAGTTAGGTCAAAGTTTACATAGCTGAGTGTACAGCTCTATGTACAAAAATAAAGCAGACTTGCTTTTCAAACAGTTCTCCTCACTATTCTTAACCACTGAAATATGCTAGATACTGAAAGTTTGCCCTAGAGGGTGTGCCCCTCAAGCTACATTCTTCCTGGATATATTCCTACCTCTGGCAGCACAGGCATTCAAGGTAAGGAGCATTATTAAATTGATTTAGTGAAACTTAGCTAATACTGCATATGATCTATTTTACAGCACTACAGCACATTAATATCAAAATCCAGACTGATACCAGACATGGAAGTAGTTCTGTCGCTTTCTTTTAGGTGACAATGACAAAACCCAAGTCCAGTGTTCACCCAGTTGCTCTGGGAAGATGCTGAATTGGGCCCAACTAACCCATGGCCACCCAGTAACTTATTAGCAGAATTCAGCCCAGCTCACCAACTGCTTCACTGAAGAAGACACCCTTGTGACATAAGATACTCTGAAGAGAGGGCTGTGCTCACAATCATGGAGTATTTAATCTCTTCTAACTAATCCTTCAGTCTTATAGAACAGAACCTGATCTCAATGTGGGCCACCGTTGCGTTGATCTCAGCAGAACTCTATCTGAGCTATTCAATGCATGTGGTTACACAGATATTTCTTAAGCATGTGCTCACACACCTTCCTTCAGCCAAAGTTCTGATTTCACTACAGATTTCCACTGCGCTTCTACTCAAAGGGATTCTGTACCAGATGACTTTGTAATTACTTCTTAGTAAGTAATCTGTTCACAAAGTACATACTAGGGAAGTCCCTTGCTTTGCTGTAACTATGTTGCTTTTACAGACAGCCCCTCCTCCGAAAATGAATTAAAACAAAGTAGAAGGGTTTTAGTATCCCTTTATAATTAGGTTATAAGTTGCCATTTTTCTAAACTGCTTACTGTTTGAGATTAGTCATCAAGTACACATTGAAGGGGGAAAAAAAAGTATATTTTGGTGCAGTTAAACTCATTTCTCAAAATTGCACAGAAGGCACAGATCGGGTCAGAAATTAAGCTATTCCAGGAAAGCACGTCCCACATAAGGGACGTACTCCATCTCCAGTTTGCAAGAAAATATGTCTAACACACATGTAGGGAGATTTTAAACAAGTTCTAGGAAATAAAGAGGCAGGCAGATTCAAGATTTGCTGAACAGAAGCTGAGTTCCAGATCATTTTATCTAATTTAATTGGAAATCTGCATCAGAAATCTCATTTGCACTTTTGGTTATGAAAGGATTACAAGATAAAGCCTCACTGTTTATCAGGGTAGTTGCATAAATCATGGCTCTTACTTTGAATAAATCATTGCTTGAGTTAACCCTGAACAGAACCTGGATGTGTCTGAAGGAACATCCACAACACAACGAGCAGAGCAGCACTCACAGCCGACTCTCCATCACTCAGTTGTTATTCACTGCCTTTGGAAAAAAAGGCATCACTTCAGCCTTCCACATGAGCCTGCTGATACCCAGCCCTGGTTATCATTAGGGAAAGCTTCAGCAGCAGCAGCAGTATTGCTCCACTTGCTACTGTGACACTGTCATTTTGCTGGGAGGAGAAAGCCAAAAATCAAGCAAATGGAAGAGGGTGTGGGAACACACAACATTCAAGTGCTCACCACTTTGTCAAGTTGCAGTGATAAGAGACTTTCAGTCCTTACTTTAGTAAATTTCAGGGTTAACTCAATCTTGGTAATTAAAACGCAGATTCACCTTTTTCATATTGATCAGAGAAGACAAGGATAACCACCCAAAAAACTGCACCTGCAATTACGTTCTGTTCAAACTTATTATTCACAAAGTAATTACAACTGGAATACTTAATCAAGAACAAAAAGCCCAGCTCTTATTCTTCTCATGTTTTAAATTACATAGAAGGCCTGAATCACATTTTACAATAGACGTTACACGACGAAGTGTAGGAATTGAAGTCCTAGGAATCAACACTTCCAGATTCCTTCCACACTTTCCTAATTCTTTTAGTTAAAAATGGTATTTTCTTTTCTATTATGTTCCTGCAGGAATTCACAATAATTCTTTTGAAACCTAAAAATTTACTCATTTATCTGACAACTGCTCTACCCAGTTGTATCTGAAACCTTCTAAAGAAAAAAAACCCCACCACACTAGTTTACCCTTCTTTTCTTCCAATACATATTGAACAAACTACCACCAAAAAAAATTAAATGCCCATTTCCGCAATTTTCTTATCTTTAGAAGCGACTTAAACAGATACTCAAAGCAAATTCTGCCAAGGCATTGCCTACCTGTCTTCCAAACAGGATGTTGGCAGTCTCCCTCCTCCTCCTCCTGCTCAGGAGAAGAGCTATTTACCCGGCAGGACGGCCGATACTGATCGTGTAGACGCCCGTGTAGACGCTGAGAGCTCCAATCTTAATTCCTATTTATGCTAATGGACGTCTTCTTCGGATCTATCAATTATGCCTCTTGCACAAGGAGCTCTACAAATTTACAAACATCTCGCTGAACAACGGCACATAAAGGCGTGAGGAGGTAGTGTGCACACACCAACACCAACACCTGCTGCAAGCACAGCCTTTGTCACCACACCCAGGGGAGAAAGTGACAGGGTACATCCCTGGGGTCCCCACCACTGGAGAAACCTCAACAGAAGAACAGTGCTCACTACAAATGCTGCATTGGAGACACTCAGAGGACAAAAAAATAAAAATAAAAATAAAAGGAATACCTAATCTATTCAGATAGACAGGATTTGTTACTACAGTTTGCAGCTTCCAAACTGTGCAAGCGTTGGGGCTAAACAAAGCAGGGCTGGAATACCTATTACTGCAAGGCTTGGAATCAGCAACAGGGAGAAATACCATGGATGTGCATGATGGCACTGACCGTGCTCAGACACCGAATGTTTACATAATGCAAGTCCTCCACACAACGTACCAAACTAGCCAAGCACAATTTTTGCTGATATTGGCTCCCTTTCAGGACTTTTAGCTTGCCAATCAACAGCTCTGCTTCCTGCAGAAAAGTAACAAGGCAAACTACATTGAACATCCTCAAACACTGAATATTTTGTGACAAAAAACTAAACACACACAATTTCTGGCTGAGGGAGCCAACCAAGCCTGCAGTCACTGAAACAATTCATATCTTCAACAACATCCAGGACCTTCTCAGGCACTCACTTAATCCTTCCAAATAGCAGCATAACATTTTAGTTTGTTGTGCATCCCCTTCCAACACCGGAAACAACAACCCTTGTGAGGAACTGGGAGCTCCTCCAAGAGCTAGAACTCAGAAACAGGAGGACGACAGAGAACCCTGCACTTTGTAGCAGCTCCTTTGGCCTTTCAGGAACTAAGAGAGGTGGTATGGATGGTTACAGTTTTGCTTCGATGTTAAATTTTATCCACAAGTATCAGCTGCTAGAGATGACTAAGATGTGGACAAGCTGGGTTATTCTGGAACTGTAAGAAGAAAAACATTTATCACGTCCTAGATAAATCTAGAGCCACACATAACTTAAAACACTCCCCCAATGTGCTTTAATTGTTAAAATTGTGTCTAGTAAAGCTTCACTATACCTACAGTACAGCAATAAAGACCAAGTACATGCAGTAAAAAGTCAGAGATCTAGATTTGTGATTACTTTATAGCTTGGCAACAGGTAGAGGTAAGAACCCCCCATAAAAACATATCCCATAAAATTAATCTTTCCTATCCATCTCTAGATTTTTGATGGGGAAATGGATAAATGGCATCTATACGTGGGTGGAGGGTGAAAAACTGAAGAGAAGCTGAAGATCCTAGAAATCTATACCTATACCTAATATATAATTTCCAAACTGCTGAAATAAGGGTATCTCGGTTAGGAAGCACAGACACGATAAATTGGGGAAGTTGGGGATCAAGAAATTCTAGCCTGCTTCAGTAATAGACGGATATAACAGATAGTAAAACTCCTATGTGCCTCACTTCTTAATTATTACCAAAAGAGTTATTTAAACATTTTAAAAAAAAGTTTTAGTTGTTAAAGCCTTGAAGTAGGTTAAATGAAATTAAAGGTTTCTATTTTCATGGGATTCAAGCTGGTTTCGATTACAAGCTCGCTACCAACCACTGTATCCCTGCAATCAGCCACACTTTAAACTTCACTCAGGGAAGCCTTTTGGAGGACTCCACGCGGCTCCTTTTCCACGAGGCCCGCGAGCCTCAGGGCAGGGCACGGGGGGAGGAAGGGCTGCCCTGCTCCTGAAGGAGCTCTCCCAGCGCACGGACCCGCGGGGGCTGCGGCCACGGCCCATCCCGGCTCTCCGCACACCCGCTCGCTCCTCTGAGCGGCACAGGAACTCGTGGCCTTCCCTGCCAGCCCGCTCCGTGCCGCCTCGGCACGGGCTGCGCCCGCCGGAGCCGCC
>WEIU01014788.1:16831-58279 GCA_013389925.1 Aegithalos caudatus
GGGCGCCCGGAGGCCCCGCCCACCCCGCGCCGTGCGGGGGGCCGCGCGCTCCCCCCTCACACACACACACGCACAGAGAGAAACACACACACGGACACAGACACAGAGACACAGAAACACAGAGAAACACACACAAACAGAAACACACACAGACACACACAGACACAGAAACACACAGACACAGAAACACACACACACATATGCACAGACACACACTGACACACACTGACAGACACTGACACACACAGTCACACACACACATACACGCAGACATACACACAGAAACAGAGACACTGACACACTGACACACACTGACACGCTGACACACAGTAACAGACACAGACACAACACACACTGACACAGTAGCACACAGACACACACTGACAGACACACTGACACACACAAAGACAGACACACTGTCTCAATGACACACAGAGAGACAGATATATGACACACACACACTGACGAACACTGACATTCACACACACTGACACACACACACACACACAAACACACACTCAACACACTAACACTGACACAAACACACACACACACACACACTCACACACACNACACACAGTAACAGACACAGACACAACACACACTGACACAGTAGCACACAGACACACACTGACAGACACACTGACACACACAAAGACAGACACACTGTCTCAATGACACACAGAGAGACAGATATATGACACACACACACTGACGAACACTGACATTCACACACACTGACACACACACACACACACACAAACACACACTTAACACACTAACACTGACACAAACACACACACACACACACACACTCACTCACACACACACAAACACTCCCCCCGCCAGCTGCCTGCGAGGGGTGCAGCGGCTGCTCCGTGAGGGGCCGGGAGTGTCCCCGCAGTGTCCCCGGGTCTCCCTGGGTGTGTCCGTGTCCCACACGCTGGATGCAGCCACCACAAACCAGCGCGGGCCCAAACCTGGCTCCAAAGCTCCCAAGCGGGCCGAGGCACTGGAAGCGGCAGGCCCGGGACACGGACCCACCGGGCCACAGCGGCAGCACCGCGGCACTTGGAGCAGCCTCAGCCCGCGGGGAAAACGCGCAGGACCCCGTGCCAATGGCAAAGAATCGTGGAATCACGGACTGGTGAAGTCACCGAGGCTGGAAGAGGCCTTTGAGACCATCATGCCCAGCCACCAACCCCGCACGGCCGCTGCAAGCCCCGAAGCGCCGAGCTCAGTTCTGAGAGCATCCGA
This sequence comes from Aegithalos caudatus, assembly GCA_013389925.1. Lineage (NCBI taxonomy): Eukaryota > Metazoa > Chordata > Aves > Passeriformes > Aegithalidae > Aegithalos > Aegithalos caudatus. Next base: position 18,089 of record WEIU01014788.1, read on the forward strand.
TAGCTCTCGATGGACGCCGTATCTGTGTGCAAAAGTCACTGCGCTCCACTTGCCTCACCGTTTGTTTCCAAACAGTGCAACGTGATGGTGCTCTGGTGCCGTGATGCCATGCCCTGCCACCATATGCCATTGGTTTCACAACTAAATATTGCACAGATGGACGTGCATCAGCTGAACAAAAAGAAAAAAAAAAATAGAAGAAAGAAGAGGCATTTAAAAGTTAGGAAACACCCTATATAAACTGGTGCAACCTGTACTATCCAGATTACTGTACAAATAAGGTATTATATGTGAATTGTTGTAAGTACAGTCTTGGCTTGTGCAAGAGCAGGTTGGTTTTTCAGAATGGTTTGTGCTTGACCCAAGCCATGAGAATGGGACCTCTGCTCAGATCCTCCACAGCAGCTCAACAATTGTTTCATACTTATTTTTAGATGTGTGTTGTCATGATTTATTCTCCCCATAGAGTTACACCAGGTACCTAGGTACTTCTTGACAGAGCACTTAGAATCACGTAACTGCAAACTCCTTATCATAGCTGTCTGGTGGAGTCTGCTTTTCACAGACTATTCCTTGGAAAACACCTCACTGAAGCTGGGACATCATCCAATCATTCAGCCATATAGGAACTCAGGAAACCAACTCAGGCAGGCAAAGGTTTGAGTTCGAATCTCCCACAGTCCTGCTGAAAGATTTTATCATTTTGTTGTACCCTGTTACACACCAAGGGTTCCTTTTTTGTTGTATTGAAACTCTCACATGTGGTAGGCAGCCCTACAGACTGTGGGATGAGGCTTTTCCATTACAAATTCCCAAGAAAAGAGGAGTCTATTGCAGCACAGATGCAGAATTGCAGTCAGCACACATGAACTCTTAAGAAAAAAAAAAAAAAAAAAATTGAATGTCTACTTGGTATATGCAAATTAAAGGTTCTCAGATTACTACAGTGGTTAAATTTAGGTACATTTTTCAGAAGTTGCTCAGTAAAATGTGTCTGTGACACCAAACGGAAGCCATGGGGAATATCCCAGTAGTATTTCAGCATGGGAACAACAGTGTCATTTTTCCAGTCTGGTTTTTGAAAACAGCTAAAAAATGGTGGGGGTTTAAACTTTGTCTCTAATGAATACCATATCCTCTGATCATTGTGGTCCATTAATGAGAAATTATAATGCAGTGACAGTGGATTAACTGGTGCTCTCAGTACAAATGTTGGATAATAATAATAATAATAATAAAGCAAATCAGATTTTTTTTCAATATTGCTCTTTTAAAGTCACAATTAATTTATCCCTCCTAAGTTATTTATCATCAGGAAGACATGATGCATTTGCATTTTAATGTAGTAACATATGGTTACTTCTCAAAGAACCTACCAAACTGGTTATTCAAGGTAGCACTGTGAGTTTTTCATTGCAGGAAGGAGAAGATATCAACACCAATGTGGCCTAGTCTGGGAACGCTGAATAAATTATTAAAAAAAACCAAACCAACAACAACCCAACCCTATTTGAACCTCTATTTCCCAGCACAGCGATAGCGTGACACAAGGTTTTGGAAATCTATAAGTAAATAACTGCAAGAGCTTGCAAGGCAAAATCTTGGTTTGTTACCCATGAGAGTGAGACAAACACCTAAATGCTCTCTATCGGGGATGGAGGAAAAAAGAACCCCAAAAATGAGATTCAGATGGTATCTTTAAATTGATCCGCTTCTCTAAGCAGTACTAGCAAGTTACTTAACTCACAGGAACCTTTTAGAGCTTTCCAGACTGCTTCCTTATAGCTCTCCAGTTTTAAGCAAGGCCAACAATTGTAACAATTCTGTGTCCTTTATTAAACATGGAAATGTTTAATTTTGCCTTGGACAAGGTTCAATTTAATTTTGCCTGGACAAGGTTCCCCAATCTCCTTGCTTTGGAGACTGGGAGAGGTGTCCGCGGCAGAAGGGTGAGAGGACAAGTGCCAGACCTGAGCCGCCGAGTACCAACAGGAGGTAGAGCCATGCTACGGGAGCAGGGTGTTCATATGGAAACTGTTTCTCTTCACTTCTTACAAATACACACACTCTGTACCTGTATATACACTGTATATCTCGGGAACAGAGCTGGTTTTATGCACACTGCAGTGGTGTTTCTTTGTTTCAGTCACCTGTGGATGCGCCGTGAAGTGTTTTGCATAAACCAAGGCACGTGTTTACCATGGTCTGGCCACTTGTGAAGAGGGTAGGGATGCTCACTTCAATTCCTTGCTGAAGGCATCCCGTTTAATTAAAAGATCAGTCAAGAGAAATGTCACTTTCTGTGCTGCCAGAAGAAAGGGCACAGGCAGTTTCTGTTCAGTGAGCTTAGACCCCTGTAATATTTCATTTTTGTTCATGCTGGTAGGGGCTAACAGCCACATGGAAAGAAGGGGTTTATAAAGGATGAGTTTGTGATGCCATGAGCTCTTGTCCTCAAGCTTCAGTGCATTCCAGGCACAGCAATATAGGCTGGAATTTGGAAACTTTCTGCTGTACAGGATGCAGTGAGACAGAATCAGTCCTACAGAAGCTCAGAACCTGCCTCGGTGTGAGCAGTAGCTAACACAGTTAAAGCTTGTTTGTTTTCTAATTTGAGGTACTATAGTTCAAAGATAAGGGTCTGACCAAAAGTAGCTAAACCAGTTTAGGAAAAGTTCAGGAACTTATTTTTAGCTGTGGATTTAAGCTAGTTAGTGCATTTAAAGATATCTTTGGATTCAAAGCAGGGCAAACACCCCATGAGAGGAAATTTGTGATTTTACTCTCCAAAGAGTCAATACAGTTTTTTGTCGAGTGCCTCTTTTGTCTTTTACTAATGAATTAACTGATTAAGGATACTTATTTTGTGATCTGAGTGGTTTTAAATTCAACCACGAATACACTGCTTATTAGATATCAGTGTGCAAACACGATGGGTAATAAATATATTGTTTGCATTTGAATGCATTCTGCTACCTTTTCTATGTTTTCCATCGTAATGTGCTAATTCTTTGGGGCTTGGGAGCAGCTGTTAGGATTACGATGCATATTCAGTAAAGATTACTGAATCACAGAATGGAGTGGTCCTCTGCAGATTGTTTAGTCCACCCTCCCTGCCCAAAGCAGGCCCACCTGGAGCAGGTTCATCAGGGTTGTATCCAGCTGGGCAGTGAGCATCCATGGACAGAAATTCTACACCCACTCTGGGCAGACTGTGTCAGTGTTTGACCTCCTCTGCAGTAATAAGAAAAGTTTCTTTTCTTTTGTTTGGGTGGAAATTCCATATTTCTCTTTGTGGCTTCCTATCCTATCACTGGACACTACTGAGACAAGTGTCTCTGTGGTCCCTGCCCAGGTGTTTTTCCACACAGCCCCCAGTCTGTGTGCTGGCCACCTGCATCCCCAGGGCCTTTCCCACAGAGCTGCTTTCCACCCACTTCATCCCCAGCCTGTACTGGTGCATTGGGGTTTTCCTCCCCAATGCAGGACTTTGCATTTCCTTTGTTGAACTTTACAAGTTTCCTGTTGGCTGATTGTTATCTTTTCCTGCATGACTAAACACAAACATCATTTCTGCTTTTGCGTCCTTGCCATGTAACTTAAAAGCAGCAGAAATACCCATCATGAGATCTGAATATGAAATGTAATTTCATACATCTTATTTTGAAAATACTAATTAAAACACCTCTTAACTGTCCTGGCCACTGTGACAAGCTCTGCTGCCTTAATATTAATAATATTTATGTTTGAGGTTTTTTTCTCTTCTTTTTCATTGCCTTTTGGCATATCAATACACTGAGTTATAATAATTATAGTTTAGTACACTGAGTATATTGATAAATGTGTGGGTGATAGAAACAGTTGCTAGGAAAGGCTGACATCCATCAGGAGTGCTGCAGGGGGAAGGGACCCTTCAGAGGAATGATGGAGGTTTAGTTATAACTTGATCATGTGAGGCTTGGCTCATCACTGCATTTAAAAATTGGCCTGTCTGGGCCATGTGACTGAAACAAAACAGTTTATAAAGAACAGATTTTTGTACAGGACAGACTTCTTGAAAGAACCTTCAAAGGTATTGAAGATGTGAAAATTGTTGCTCAATTAGAAACAGCAGACAGGCTGGAAAAAAAAATATAAGGCAGGTATCTCTGTGAGGAATGGAGGATTAAAGGGAGCTGAATGGGCTCGTGGTGCTCAGCTGTCCCAGGCACGGGCTCACAGAAGCCCCTTTGTAAAATGACAGTGTGTGATTTTTAACACAGCTGTGCTTTGCTTCCTCTAACCTTCTCTTAATTGTCCTTCAATTTCCAGCCTAATGCGTTTGCCAATACACACCTTTGTTTCTGTGCCAACACTTGCCTTTTTAGCCAACAAACCACTCCTGCAGTGATACATTTGTAGAGAGCAATCTTATCCCGTTCCAGCTTTCATTTTACAGGGCTAGAAGAACCATGACCTGCACATTTTCTCTTCTCTAGAGAATCTCTTTCTTATCCATTCCAGATGCCCATCTTTGCATGTTTTTCAGATTAAAATTTTAATTTTATACAGTGTTCCAAATAAAGTTTCACTGAGATCTTACATGGAAAAAATATTTTTGTATCTCTACTGAAATCAGATCTCTTGATGGCAACTTGGGCTTATATTCATTTTTGGCATAGCTACCTCATGTCAGCAGTTCACAAAAAGTGTGATTTTGAAGAGTATATTTTGGGTTCCTCTTCTGTCATGTCAAACTGAGGTTCTAGCATACAGTGGTGATATTTGTTCCCAAGCACAAAACTACACATTTGTATATAAATAAAATGTCTTCTCATTTCTAGCAATCTAGGCTCTAGGCTCTTTCAGTATTAATTCTAATTGGTAGTCATTAATTATTTGTGTTAACAGTGTTTCTTCATTTTATCAGTGAATTTTCATTATCATGTATCCAACATCGACATTGCTTGTAGCTATTTCCTTTTATGTCAGCTCATTTCATGCTTCACTTTGTCTCTTCATTCTGTTTATTACGTTTCCATATCACAATGTTGGAATCTGCTGCTTTCTTTTGCTGGGTAACTACACAATAAACCCCAAGTTCTGATACTTTTGAATTCGTGGTCAGTTCTCCCTTCTATTTCTCTTTTAGTTAACCTTTTCTTGCATGAGCTGCATGATTTGTCCTCAAACACTGATGACACACAATCACGTCTGGCTCCCAAAAACAAGGGTGATCCTTTCTCCCTCTGGGTAACTACATAAACCTTGCAAGTTTGTTATTGCTCACAGTGATTGCTTCACAATTTTTCCTGTTGTTCCATTAAACAGTTTAATGGTATACTTTTATATAAACAGAACATCCTGCCTCAGTGATGTTTTCTCTAAAGACTTTCTTTGAGCTGTCTGATTTCGTAGGTTCAGACTTACTAATGCATTTCTCATGTTTTCTCTCTTCAAAGTAAGCCATTTCATGCTCTCACCTGTGAGATAATCCCTTCTTCAGACATAATCACTGTTTCAAAAGTTTGCAGTTTGTCGGTGGTTATTGTACCCTTTATCCTTTTGGTAATGTTGCATTATATTCATTGCAACTTGGTGTGACAGGGGCAGATCAGAAGCCTGAAGCAGGCAGTGGTGAGGGCCCTCTGCACCAAAGGAAGACACAGAAGTGAGAACAGGACACGGTTCTGTTGCCTGGGCCCTCCATCCCCACAGTGACCACACTCTCAAGGATGCGTAGCAGTGCTGGAAGGTCTGGGACAGAGTTGTGTGTGCCTTGTTCAGAGGAGAGGGGTGGCTGAAGCCAGGTTCTGAAGATGATGATCCATGTCACAGTGACAAGTTACCTTTGTGCCATGCCTGGCACAGTGACCCAATGGCTGTGTCTGCTGAGAAGTCTCCTGTGGGTGCCTGCAGTAGGGCAATCCAGAATCTGAGAGACACCAGCAGAGGAGGGGGAGATTAGAGAATTGGGCTCACTTACTTATTTTTTTGTAGCCTGGATTGGATGAAAAGTGGATGAAGAGAAACTCCTGCTTGTTCAGCTGACCCCAGGGACAGACTGGGTGAGGCCTTTGAATGCAGACAAAGGTGTATTGTGAGTGCGGGCCACCAGTTTGCTCATGCAATGATACTGCTTGTGCAAGCCCTGCCTGCTGGAACAGCTCAGAGACCTATTCCTTTGTGATCAGAAACATTACTTCTCCACAGCCCTGAACTAATTGCTGTTGCTATTTGCCCTGTGCTTTCCACCCTAGAGTAATTTCAAAGAGTGTTATACTTATTTTGGTTTTACTCAGGCCATACAAGGAGCTGCTGATCCTGGTTGTGGGGAGGAGAAAGTTAAAGACAAATCTCTTGCAGAGTTTTCTGTGTTTTTCTGTTTTCTGAACTTGGAAAGATAGCTCAACATGGCAAAAGCAAGTAGATATAGAGGCAAGAAAGAAAAGTAATTAAAGAGAGGGGGAAAGGCAACGGAAAGTTGGGCAAGGAAGGATTTCAAACACAAAGATGTGTGGGTGGATGAGGAAGAGCTGAAGACTGGCCATCAACAGCAAATGAAGTTGTAAAAATGACACAACTCTGGAATCAATTTGTGATGTGCCTTCGATGTTTTTGGACTGTGGAGATGGAGAAGGTGTTTAGGAAACCCACCAGACATGGACATGGAGAACCATGTAAGCTTTCCTTTATTTTGAGTGAGTGAATCCTTGCATGGATGAGGAAAAAATACATCTTCTCTCATAGCTGCACTGTTGACCCTCAATTGATGTAGTTATCTACAGAACAAAGTTTTGTTATTCTTCATCAAGTTTTCCATGCTGCCACAGCACAAACAGCCTGTAGGAAACAGCCCCAGACCCATGGCAAATTCCAGCTTCAAAGGTGAATGAGAACAAGATCCCTGCTGAAGATACCTGGTTGTACACATGTTGAAGTATGGAAAAATGCAAACCCTACCTTAGGAAACGACATCATGATAAAGCAAATGTTGTGCTGAAGTGATTCCTATTACTCCTGTGAAGGGGTTACTCTGCCAGCATCTCTGGCCAGAGCCTGGATATTGTCCCTAAAAATCTGCAGCAGATATAGCAGCACAAAGAAGAAAAGATCAGTCTATGCTTACCCCCTGGTTCTTAGGCACAGTCCCAGGACCCATTCTGAGATTTTTTAACTTTATTTACTTTATTATCTCGAATCTGGTGTGAGCCATTGAGTGATACAACCTGGGATGTGATTTGAATTTTAAAATTAGTAAAAGTGGTGTAGCAGTAGGAGAAAGATCATGCTCAGAAACTGTGGAACTTCATAAAAGTCACTTGTTCACTTAAAGAGACCTACAAGTCAGCAAGAGCAAAACGAGATAGCAAGGGCCCACAAACAGGATTGGTATCTGTAATTATCTCATCTGTGGCGTATTCTTTGTCTGCATATTACTTTATGTCATTGGTTGTACAGAGCAGGGACCACACATGGTTTAAGATGCTGCTACAGTTCCAATAAATATTTGACATTGATTTAGAGCCATCAGCCTTAGTGCCATCTGCAGTTTCCAGATAATTTATTGATGATGTGTGAGTGGCACTGGAAGGCAGAAGCTGAATATCAAGGAGAGCAACACTCTGCCTTTGTTTCTTACACTCTGCTTCCTTAAGCATCTGCTGTTGGCCACACTTAGGGTAGCATTGAGAAAAGAAAATATTGGCTCATTTGGCTCATTATCTTCACTAATATCACTGAGCAGATTTACAAAGGTTGAGCAATGTACTCTGTTTATGGGGCATGGTTGCAAGATGCCATGGATGTTGAGACACCCTTGATAAGATTAATATCTCATCAACAAATGAGCTATATGAATTCCAACACTGAAAAATGCTTTGTTCAAATAGGTTATACTCAGCTGAGCTGAGCTATGAGAGAGCTGCTTAAATTCACCTTAGCATTATCCCTATTAGAACAGAAAATAATATTCTTGGCCACACAGTAAATTTAAACTCTGCCAAGTGCACTGTTGTAACACTCACTGCCATGAAATTATTTTTTAAAGACACTTGAATTTACAGTCTGTGATTTAATTGCAGCTGTAACATCACTACAATATTGCTGCAACCTCCAACAGGGCTTGACAACTAAGGCAGAGCAATCAGGCCTTTTGGGGCAGAATTTAAAGGACATATTGGACATCTGTCAAGTGTTTCTGGCCCCAGCGTTCAGTCCTAAACAGACAGCAGGGTGTTCAGAAATCCCAAACACTGTAACAAACCGCAGAAGCTGTGGCACTTCCCAGAAGGATCAAATCCAGCGTGCTTTCACTGTAGCTGTCGCTTGCAAATGCACAACAAACCCAGCGAGCTCCATGTGTTGGAGTTAGAAAAAATGCCTGGTTTGCCCATAAGAATGTGTAGAGGTTGTCTACTGCAGCCTGAGCATGTCAGGCTTGTTGTTTAAGCACTTAATTCAATGGATACATACCAGCATCCAAAGATCCCCCACCTAAAAATACCAGCCTAAATGCAGGAGTCCTTACTCCAACAGAGGGACTCAGCAGTAACTCTGAGCTGTGATCTCATTCTGGAGCAGCCTAAATATCCAGTAATCTGGTGATTAAGGCACCAACAGTGGTGTTGACAGACCTGATTTGAGTCCTCAGTCGGGTTGATGAGTGGTTTTAGTGTTAATTCTTTGTCCCATTGTCCATGAGAGTGACCTTGACAGCAGGCTGCCCTACACCCGGAGTGCCAATCTTCTGGAGCCTCTTACTTCACTGTTTGGCTCTATATAATAAATTCCTCAGAGCAGAGATGTGGATAAGAGACCGAATGTGGATTAGAAAACACTTCTCTCCTTCTAACTAGGATTGCCCTAGGGGAGAAAACCAATTCCACTCTCCTAAGGAGAGAAGCACCTTTCTGCTCTTTGGGGTGTCAATTACATTTATCTCTGTTCTTGGCAGGACCAACCGGTGGGATTAAAGTTGAATGCATTGCTTAGAGAGCCAGGGCTTGCAATCAGGAGCTGAGCCAGTGAGACGCCTGAAAGGCAACACTTGTGTAAACCTTACTCAGATCGATTTGGTGAGCTTTGAGGCTCAGCAGCAGGAGAAATCAAACTGAGCATTTCTTCTGTGAGACACCTCAATAGCTGCTCTTACTTGACAGTGGGTCGGGATCTCTGGTCTTTGGCTATACTGGAATTTAATTTTTTTCTTTTTTCTTTATTGCTGCTTAACTCGGGACTGTTTTATTCCAAAACTATTATGACATAAAATATTATTTTGTATCTGACTTTTTTCTGTCAAATCCTGGTTTCCATGACATGATATCAGCTTCATTTAGCTTAACAATTTCTATTAATTAAACATCTTCATATTTCTTGGTGTTTCATGGAAATGAAAGCTGTAGCACTTGGATTCACTAACTTTACCTGAAGGGCAGTAGTCCACTTTGTAGATAGAATGTGAAATAAATCAAGTGTCCATATTGCCTTTAAAAGGCTGAAGGTTTTCTTTTGTTTCCTCCATGTCCCATTCCAATTTCTTCATTCCCTTATCTTCTCTTTGTCTTACTAAACTGCGTGCTTCAATCTCTTGGAATCTTTTAAAATGACAGAAAAATTTTAGTTGGAAGGGACTTTGTCTGGTCTGCCCCCCCACTGAAAGCAGAGGTGACCCCAAAGCTTGACCAACTTCAAAAACTCTGTTTTCTCTGGCGGCAAACCCTCCTCCTTCTGCTGCTCTGATTTACACTGATCCCATCTATTGTTTCTGTAAATGTTAATGCAGATAAAGGAGTTGTTTTGGAATTAACAAGACACTCTGTAAGCACAGTGCCTGAGTGTTTCATTTTGTTCTTTGCCTCCGTGCGTAGGTGGTGAGCTTCTGTGAGCACAGACTCGTGTACAACCACACCACTGTGGGCTCTGGAATTTCTAAGCCCTATGTTACAATGCAGGTAAGAGCATGCAGCACTAATTTAGGACAAAATACATTACAGAGATACTGAAATGAATACTCAATCCAAGCATTACAAAACAAGAAAAACAGTGAAACAAACTACGTCAGGATAGAGCAACACAGCTCTGGCTGTCAGTGGTGACACTAGACAGAAATCATGGGAGTGGCAGTAAAGAGACTTCAGGGTTTGTGATCTCTGCTTAAGTTTCATGGTGTACCATGAAATGCCTGTGTCCCATCCATCAGTGATGGGATGAAAATAATGATGGAGACAGTTCTCAAAGCATGGAGCAGCACTGACCTGGTGGCTTTTTTTGCCAGGGTCAAATACATGTCAGAGTTAGGAGAGTGTCAGCCAGCTGTGTGGGGAGCCACAGGCAGAGCAATGACCACTTCTTCCCCTTAGGAATGTCACTAGATAGAACTGTGACTCCAGTCTGAGGCCCAGGCAGTGTTGTGACCTTCTTGACCTCCCTCTTAAAGCCCTTTGTCCACTCCAGGACAGTCCCTGTCCCTGTTCCTGTCCCTGGGGGTGCAGGCAGCGCGCAGAGACCCGCGGGCAGGCTGCAGCAGGGTGGAACACGTGTGCCAGGGAGAGCAGACCAGAGCAGAGACACGCAGCTTAAGGTGCAGTGTGTTCTAGACCACCTGGCAGGCTGAAAAAGCCCTATCTCTCATCACCCGGCTAATTAGTTAGAGTGCAGTGCCACGAGGGTGCAGCGACACCGACTCCAGTGCTGGGGGATCTGATAGCTCAGCACTCTGCAGAACACACAGGCAGGGACCTTCTAAGGGATGCTGGCCTAATTATGTCTCCTCACGGTTTTTAACTCAAAGGAGCACCTTTTTCTGGAAGTCTGAAAAAAACACTTTTGTCTGTCTTTTAATTGTAAATGCTGCAGCGGAAACAACCAAGAGTTGTTCACCCAAAAGCCTGTGCTCTGGACATATTTGCATTTTCTCTTCAATATGACAGAATCTAGAAAAAAAAGTCAGGTAAAATCAAGAGTTTAGTCACACTGGGGCTAAGAAAAAGTGCTGGGCTTTCCCCACTGATCAAACTGCTGGACATGCAGATGGTTTGACTGATCCTCAGTATTCCTATCCATGTGTATATTGATGGTCTGGGAATGCCTTTGGGCTCACAAGTACAGATGTGAGACTGCAGCACTCATTAGCTTCTCTGTCTGTGCAGTCAGTGGGCAGTAATGAACATCTTCAAGACTTCTAAAACAGTCTCCTTGGCTTTTCCCTCATTCCTTTCTGTCAGTTCTTTCTAAATTTTTTGACTAATTTTATTGTCCAGAACAGTTATGAAAGCCTACAGTTCTAGTCTCATGTACCTAAGATTGTACAAAGATATAAAGAGAAAACCTGTATTTATTCTTCCATAATTTAAATATTTGAGAGCATCTTTTCAACATGACAGAACTTACTTTTAACCCTGCTTTAATGCAAAGGTCTTAGAGTTTCTGTTAGATGACTTCAGCTTCATCAGGCTGAAAAATGTTTGTGTGTTGGTTAGGGTTTTTTTATTTTTTTTTAATTTTTTCATTTTGGCTTTCAGCTATCATATGCAACACACAGTTTTACCCATCTTTTCTTTCATAGAGCTCTTTAATCTCCTTTTGGGACAACATGCAGTTGCTCTTTATCCCAGCCATCACAGTATTTCTCCATGAGTGTTCTGTGTTGCCATCCAGTCAAAGGTGCTATTGCTTGTTGTTTTTATGTTATTTTTGGGCAGGCTAATCTTGCTTATAATTATGTTTGGGGCCACAGGTTATTTCTTCATCAAATGCATTTGGTTTGGAAGTTCTGCAAGGGTTTCCCCATTTTAGAAGGGCTGCTTTGGTGGGCCTAGCTGTAATAAACCTTTTGGTTAGTCCTGCTGCATTAGGAGCTTTTACACTGCAGGCTGCTGTGTTTGATTAGTGCAGCCTTGCCCTTTAGCTGTGAGTCAGCCTCACTTGGCAGAATTTACCAGGTTATCCACATGGCCAACCCTCACAACTTCATGTACTCCAGTCTCTGGAATATCTCACCACACCCATCAGCATCCTCTGTCCTTCCCTGAGCTGCTATCCTCAGTTTCTCTGGGATGTTATTTCAGAGCTGTGTCTGTCTGAATTTCATAGATTCTTAGATATTAGAGGCTGATTATTCCAGAGCTTTCTCCACAATACTGTATTGTTTATAAACCTGCTTCATTTGCAGGTCCTGAACCCTTTCTGATTGTGGTTTCCTCATGATGGGCTTCTGGGATTCAGTCTGTCCTTTTTACCCCCTCTTCCTACTGCCTAGGCAGTGGTGGAAGTCTTGTTTTCAGATGCAATTTAAAGTTATATAATCCCATCTGAATGCCAAAGAGTTCATCTTTCAAGTAATAAAATATTCATTTGCTCCCACTGACATTTAAAAACACATTAAATTGTTTACACTGATTCCCCCATTTGTTAAAACTTGTATTTAGAAAGCTCCCATCTGGATCACATTTTCCCTGATGGCTTCTTTTAGAACTTTGACACTGATGGTTCACCTGTGTGAAATGAAAATGTTTTGAAACTGATTGTGATAGTGATAATTTGATTTGAAAGTGTAAAATTGTTGTTAGAATACTCCAGATGGCTGCTGATGTTAAATAAAGCACTACTGCCTTGAAACAGAGGATCTTGTTCTTTGAGTGTGACAGATGCCTCAGAAAGTTGTTACTTGGCACAGTTTGGTAAATATTAAAGATAATCTTGGATAACCTTGGGTGAAACCAGTAATTTTGTTGATAGAAATATCTCACAAAAAACAGAAGAAAATTCATCACTGCAGAGTGCAGTTCTCTAGAAGGAAAACATTTCTTGAGTAAATCTTAACATACAAAAGAAAAAGCTCAATAAAAGAGCTGATCTAATTTTCTTGTAAAATCCATGGAAACTTTAGGAAAATGTCATGGGTCTGTATTTTCCTGCTCATGGTTGTGTGATGGAATAAGCACAGTCCACTCTGAGGGAAATATAGAGAAGTTGCTTGTAGGTATAAGGAAGAAAACAGAAATTCTCGGTGTTGCCAGGTACAGAAGAAAGGTGTACAAATGTAACTTTGCCACAGAGTGCTCTGGGAAGAACAATTGATACAGACAGCTCTAAACAATAACAGAGCCCAAAAACTTGCTGGACCTTATTTTTATTTTTAGATATGAGTTGTCCTATGAGGATAAAGAAGTTTTTGGTTCACAGAATGTTTCCTCTGTGTTTAAGCCCTTCTGTGAGGGAAGAAGTGACAGTGTTAGGGAGGACTCAGATCCTTGTTTTTCTGGCAGGATTGAAATGTTAGAAAATAAGAGTAAGCTGACTACTTCTGCCAGGAAGAAAAAGATAAATATCAAAACTGAGTCAGAAAGGATCCTATATGCCACATCTGAAGCCATGTTGCAGAATCTAAAGTGAAGGTAACCCAAGAGCACATTTGGAACTTCACTAAGATTTGCTTACAGTATGCTAGAACTCAACTCTTTGCTTCCTGATGTCTGCAAGCCCATTTTTTTATTAAGAGCTGTAGACATAATTTCATAAGTTGGAGGAAGATGGCATGTGACTTTTAGGTCCCCAAGCCACATGAAGTGAAATCAGTCTCAGAATGAGCAGTTTTCCTCCACGGATCCCTTCCTGCTGTGCCATGATACAAACAAGGCCATAATCTTGTGTGTGTTCATGTTTATACACAATGCCACTTGCCATCTCTGCTCATTAAATAGGAGTGAGTAAATACTGACAAAGAGACAAGTGAAAAAGCATGAAAATCCTTTTCTGAGTGTTTTCTGGTTTCTCACATTGCAGGAATGGGCTGGACTCCTCAAGGCTGAGCCAGGATCACAGGTTGAGGAGAGTGTACTTCATTCCAATGGCCAGCACATACCTGCTTGCAAATGTTTATCCCTTCTAGTGTATTTGGTTCCTTGGACTCAACAACATGAGGCTCATATTCCAGTCTTACTGGTAGTGAAGCTGAGGTACAGAAAATTTCACAGCTGAAGGCTAAGCAGCCTGGGAAGAATAAGTTTCTGGCTGCTAAACCCACAGTTGCTGCTCTTCTTCATAAGCCAAACTGAATCTGACTCTGTCCTACATACATATAAAAATATTATAGCATTAGATTTATCTAAAGACTTCAGAAAATGTAGCCAGGAATCCTGAAAAGCTGACAACATGGAAAGGCTGCAGCTGAAAGTCCTACCTTGGAGAGAAGTTTCACTTAGAAGAAAGAAATATGTGTAGCATACTTATTCAAGAATTGTAGTAGTTTAAAGACTCCTTTGTAGAGACAGTGGAGTATTTGTGTTGGTTCTGCTCTGTGGGCTCAAAACTGACCTTGTGTCCTCTCATATAAGACATGTATTTTTTGTTTGCCTCAGCCTGAAAGACAGACTGAAACATTACAAAATGTTTTCTTTTTGAAAACATTTACTGTCTCTCAGCAAACAGTGACAGTGCTGGGCAGGTTTTGTCCAGAGAGCAGAAAAGCAGCTGAAATGTCAGTTTTCTTTGATTCATTTTGTTCCATTTAATTTATTGTGGACCAGAAGTTGTATACTTAATAAAGGCATCCACAGAAGAGAATATCATGTCATGTTCATGATGAGCTACCCACAAGCAGAGCAAAGTGTATGTGTGGGATTGTTACTGATGAAAAACTCAATGTTAATGACAATGTGATGCTTTGTACTATGTACTGACCCTAGAAAGTAGAATCCACTGAAATGGATACACGAATATTTGCACAAGTCATGCTAAACTAAGGTTATGCTTCTCAGGGAAACAATGGAGCTCATTCTTAGAAAGGAGGAAAGAAATGTCTTTCAGTTCACTAAGCTGACTCAGAAAATGACTTTGCATGTCATAAAGCATGTTCTTACAACCCTTGACATGGTTTACAGGCCTCAGCTCCCTCATTCCCTCTGACTTCAAACCACCTCATTATGCTAACAGCAGTTACCTGCCAGAAACTGCCCCTGGCAGCACCAGCCACCGTGCCCTGACCCAGAGAGGTGCACATTTTGCACAATGTGATCCCTCAAGGCAAGGAGCTGGAGGAGCAGCTCTGGCTGAGGTTTGCTCTTTGATGCTTTCTGTCCCTGTGTGGCAGAGGCACATGGACCCTGTGGTTGCTGCAGCTGAAACCTCCAAGCCATGAATCCCCCTCTGCCCGTGAGGGTTCCGTGTGGGAGCTCTGTGCTTGCTTCACACCCTTGCCACAGGGAGGGGATTACAGCTCTGTGCCTGCCAGCTTGGATGGAGAGTGCAAGGGCAGGGCACAGCCAGACTTCTCCTGGCATTTCACTCTCACCTCTGCTCCCTTTCTCCCTGCTCTCTCCCTCTGCACAATGCCTGAATATAAACCGTGTCTGCCACCTCAGTTTTATGTGTAGAGAAAGCTATTGAACCATTTTTGAAAGATTCATAAAATTGCTGTTATGGAGGATACTGCAATACATTGCATGCTAAAGACATTCCTGTTTAAAAAAAAAATCTAGTCTGTACCCCTTATTCCTAGTGAAGTTTCATAAAAATACTTTGAGTTAATTATATCTGTAATTCTACAGATAAGACTAATGAGGAGTGGAAATGTTTCAATAGACTTGTACTTCCATTTGATTTTTCTTTTCAAACAAAGAATACAGAATAGCAGCTGCTCCAACATCAAAGTCACTACTGAATATTAATATTGGAGCATGGATTTTCACAATTCTGTGTGCACTGATTTCCTGGCACATTTGAATTTTGAAAGATAAAAAAGATTTGGTGTGTTGATTTAAGGAGATGTCTTTTATGTTTGTAAGAAGCATACAGTTTTTCTTGCACCAGAACTTTGGGGTTTTTCTGGGAATGCTTTTACAATTCTATTTTGCTGAGGTGATTTAGTGTTTTGAATTATTGCAGGCAAAAGTCCAGAGCTTGAACTTGATGATCTTGTTCCAGCTCAGGATATACTATGACGATTCCATGATTTTCTGTAAGGCTGTTGTGGGGACACAGATGGAGATGGTGCTGAAGACAATCTTGCCTTTAATACATTGCAGCTGTGTTAATTATCCAAGAGTAGGAACAGCCTTGTCCTCCCAGCTCTGGGTGTGATAAAGAGTGAGTGAGCAGGGAGGGGGTCAGAGCCTGCTGGCCATGCTGAGGAGGAAGGGACAGAAAGGTAAGAGGCTGTACATGGGACAGACAGGGTTAGGTGGCCGGGATAGGGGCAGGAAGGAGCTCAGCCAGAACTGGAGAAGGAAGAGAGAAAGAGCCACAGCTGTGTGGAGCTGCCCTTGGGAGGCTACAGAGAAAAGGTATGGGAGACTTTTGAACAACAAGGTGCTGATGCTTGGAGCACTCTGATGTTTTTAATGAAGCCCTTTGTGTACAGTGTCTGTTTCAACATCCACAGGCTATTGGCTTGGGAAGTGGTTAGTGGAGCAGATCCTAGAGAACAGAAGTTAAATTATTCCTAATGTCAGGTCATGCAGGAAAAAAATTCAATCCTAGAGCCATAGGGAACAAATATTCTCAAGCATTCTCTCTGTATGGCTTTATTCACCATCAGTGTCATGCTGAGTAAGACAGGGCTGCTCCTGAGCCTGGGCTTCTGTCTGGAAATTATACTTCATACAGTATTTTCCAGAATTTCTCACAGTGCAATCTCTGTTTCAGCTTTCTTTTTCTTTCTTTTCTTTATTAACCAGGGTTAGCACAGACTGGAGTCTCTGTTGCTTTTGTTCAATGCATTTGTGTGTTAAAGGTAAAGGGCACAGTAACTGCCAGCTTTGTATAATGTACAGCTCTGATCTTGTGCTGCCTGAAAACAAATAGACTCTTTATGTGTGGGAGCAGTGACAGCCACAGCCTGACCTTCATCATGAGCAATTGGGTGTTCCATTTTACCTGGAACTGGAACAGCTGGTATGAACAGGAGCTTAAACTCAAGGAAAAGAAGCAAAGGAATAAAGAATTGTGTCTCAATAGGGCTTAGTCTAATGTAAGCCTAGAAGGAAAGGAACCAGATGAACCCTGCATAATTGTCTCTACAGGGCTGAGAGGGCAAAAAAAAGTTTAGGACGGATGTTAAGTAACTACAAAGAGTAGGTAAAACTGCTCACACCCTAAGAGTCAACTTAAGTGTCAGACTTACCAGCAAGACCACACTGGCCTCCAGAATCTTCCTGTTTCATTGTTAACCAAAATGCTCATGTGTGTGTCACAGCTACACGTGGCAGAGGAATTAGGAAGTAACTGGTGGGACTGAGAGAGCCTCTTACTGCTGAAGGACACCTGGAAAGGAAAGTGCAAGAGTAAGGTGACTTGCTTGTTGAAAACAGAAAAGGGTCCAGGAGAATTCACATAAGTTATAAATGATGTAAAAAATTGCCTGCTGCTCAAAGACTATGGACATGGTGAGAAATCAGAGACACATAAGTCACCTCTACTTTCTGGCATAATGCTTGCCTCATGTGAAGAAGAATGGTGAGTAGAAATATGCACAAACCACACAAGGAACAGTGGGGTTTGTTCTTACAGTAAAACGTTGAGCTTCACTGCTAAATCCCTTTGCCTTTGTTTTTCAGTCTGTAAAGCTGGATGATCACCCATTTGGAATGATGTTCTTTAACCATAAAGGTATTATTTGGCAAATGCTTTAAGATGTTCTAGAATTTTTACCTTTTAATGAAGTGCTGTGTGGCTCTAGTGCTGATTTTCCTAGAATTAAAATCCCTTCCTTAAAACATCTGGGGGCATCAGTTACCTGAAACTCCCATATGACACACTCATATGCATTCCAGCAAGTTTTTTCCTTGCTCTTTTGAAAGTGTTGACAATTTTGACTTTGAGAGATATGTTTAGCTATTGTTCATTGATTTTGAGAGTTGTAATTAAAAGCTGATGGGATTGTTTAATCTCAACGTGAGAGCACCATCTAGAGGCGAATAACATAAACTGTAGCATAAACCCATACCAATCCCTTAAATAATTGTGTTTTCTGTCAGAATTCTAGGGACTTTCAGAATTATGTTCAATATACTTCTAATAAATATTCCCAAATTAAAAAACACTGTCAAACAATATATGATTGGCTCAAGCCATAGGTGTCATGAATAAGAACATCTGCAGAGATTTTTTTTTTTTTTTTTTTTAACCTGCCAGGCCGTGGTGAAGCTCATGCCACCAGGCCTTCATCATGCTTCTTTTATCGAGTAGCTGGATTATTTAATTAGGCTTTAATTGCATTTGCAGCTTCACCTAGCTGTGCAGAGATGCCTTAGACATTTTATGGCATTAAAGTCTGCTTTATAAATTCAGTGTATTTCCACTGATACAGCAATTCTCAGTGGTTATGACGTTTCCTCTAAATCAGGGGGGTTTAGGAGAGGAGGAGCCTCTTGTTTCCATTCTCTGGGATGTCAGTATCTCCTTTTCTGACATCACAAAGTAATTTAGTAGTCCTAAGGTAGGAAAGGTCTTAATTTGATTATTAATATACTTTTTACACTTTGTACTTCTAGTGCTTCCTAAGTATTTTCTGAGGAGGATGAGATCTAAGTGGTCATGGATTTCTTTTTCTTTTAGGTTTTATGCCTGGAAATTGTGTCACCTGCACACAGCACCTGCAGAGGACTGAAGATGTGGCTCAACTGGATTTAACTTCCTGTGCTAGGAACAAATGTCACCTGACGAAACATCACAAAATGCACTTGTGCTCACTCCTTGTAATTCTAGCAGAGAACAAAATTACCTCTGAATGTTGAAGAAGAGTTAAGCTTTTCTGGGATGGCAGTTGAAATTCACTTGAAGGACAATTTCAGGTCTAATGGTACCAGAAGATCACTGAAACCGAGGACTTGCAGTACCTGAGGGGAGCCTGCAAGACAGATTGGGAGGGACTATTTCAGTGTAGTGTAGTGACATATTTCAATGTAGCATGTAGTGACAGAGCAAGGGGGAATGGCTTCAAACTGAAAGAGAGTAGGTTTAGATTAGATATTACAAAGAAGTTGCTTCCTGTGAGGGTGGTGAGGCACTGGCACAGCTTTCCCAGAGAAGCTGGTGCTGCCCCATCCCTGGAAGTGTCCAAGGCCAGGCTGGATGCAGCTCTGATCAATCTGGTCTAGTGGAAGGTGTCCCTGCCCATGGCAGACAGGATGGAACTAGGTGATCTTAAGGTCCATTCCAACTCAGGACATTCTATGATTTTCTAAGAATCTAATTATATCCTTGAGGATATATGTGGCTCTCCACAGGAAAATCAACATAAAAGTTTGCCATAGTTTAACCTCAGCCCCACAGAGCTCCTTGCTCACTCCCACACCAGTGGGATCTGTGGGGAAAAAATCAGAAGGGTAAAAGCTACAAAACTCATGGGCTGAGATAAGGACAGTTAAATGGGCAAAGCAAAAGCTGTGCACACAAGCAAAGCAAAACAAGGAATTAATTCATTGCTTCCCAAGAGCAGGCAGGAGTTCAGCCTTGTCCAGGAGAACAGGGCTCTGTCATGAGTATTGGTGACTTGGGAAGGACAAACACCATCACTCTAAATGTCCCCTTTTCCTCATTCTTCCCTTCACTTTATACACTGAGAATGATGTCCCATGGTCTGGACTTTCCCTTTGGTCAGTTGGGGTCACCTGTCCTGGCTGTGTCCCCTCACAGGCAGCCCCAGCTCCCTTACCAGCAGAGTTCACGAAAGGCAGAGAAGGCCTTGCCTCTGTGCAAGCCTTGCTCAGCAATAATGAAAACATCTCTGTATTATCAGCTCTGTGTTCAGCACAAAGCCAAACACAGACCAACACCAGCCACTGCAGAGAAAATTAACTGTACTCCCAGCTGAAACCAGCAGCACAAAGATATGCAACTAAAATTTTATTCTGATTGGGAAACAAAAAACTGTCAGGGTACTTGCTTTCTGCATGCCTTGGGTTTATGGGATGATTTTAATACTGGAACTAAGAAGAAAGTAGGAAAATTAACATAGATCAGTGGCTCTCAAGTCTTCTACATTGGATCAAATTATATAGCTCAAGTCCTAAGAAAGTGGAGGAAAAACTTTTTCAGAAGCTTTTTAATTGCATGCTTTAAAAGTATTAAAAGTTATATTTTCACAAGAACTGTGACAGTTCTGAATTAGGAACAGTTTGGCACAATCTGTTTTCAGACTGAACAGATCTTTGGAGATAGCTGATTTCTGAGGCTAAGGCTTCATTACTGCATTGGAATACCAGTGTAAGTGCTACTGAGTAAGGAAGATACTGTGTGAATCACCACCACCACATCTTGCTTCTTATATCTGATTTCTCTCAAATACTTACAAATTGTTTTCTATAGGCCCAGTTTCTGCTTTTTTTTTTTTTTTTTTTTTTTTTTTTTTTTTTTTTTTTTTTTCTCTCTTCTCCCGAGATTNCAGGAATCTGTCAGTCTTTGTAGCTGATTAGAAATACTCACATGCCTGATTTCATGCAGCCCAATGTTTGTGGTAGTGACCTAGCTGGGAGGAGAAGACAACAGGAAGGTGGTAAGGTCCTAAAGCATTCTTTCTAGATTTGTAGGAGTTCACCTGTCAACCCTTCAATTGAACCAGAAATTAGCTATATCACAGCCCAGATTGAGCCTTTGTGCAACCACAGTTCATTGACTTCATCAGCATTACTGCAGGGTAAGCTTGGCCCAGTTTCTCTTTGTCATCACGGTGACTGTGGAAATGTTCTGTCACACCTGGGCTGCACCAAGAGCAGCGTGGGCAGCAGGATGAGTGAGGTGATCCTGCTCTGGTCACACCCCCCCTGCAGGGCTGCATCCAGCTCTGGGGTCCCAGCACTGGAAGGACATGGAGCTGTTGGAGCCAGCCCAGAGAGAGGCCACCAAGGTGATCGGAGAGATGGAGCATCTCCCCTATGAGGAAAGGCTGAGAGAATTGGGATTGTTCAGCCTGGAGAAGAGAAAGCTTTGGGGTGGTCTCCTTGCAGCCTGCAAGAAAGCTGGAGAAAGACTATGTACAGGACACAGGGGAATGGCTTCAGACTAAAAATGTGCAGGTTTAGATTGGATGTTCAGAAGAAAATCCTTCCTGTGAGGCTGGTGAGGCAGTGGCACAGGTTGCCCAAAGAAGCTGGTGCTGCCCCATCCCTGGAAGTGTTGAGGGCCAGGCTGGATGGGGCATTGAGCAACCTGTGATAGTGGAAAATTGTCACTGTCCTTGGCTAGGCTCTTGGATTAAAGACTTTTAAAAGTCCCTTCCAACCCAATCCATACTATGATTCCATAATTTTATATTCTGTATTATTTGAATAGAAAGTAGTTTAGATTTTTTTTTTTCCTTAGGAATAGGGTTTTTGGCTATCTATTTTCTTCTCAAAAATGTGAGAGATTTGTTTCTCAATGATGTGAATAAGGAATCCAATATTATTAGTTTCAGTAGCAGAAGAAAACCCATTCAGTGTGCACCTGCTGGTCCCCCATGCCCAGGAGAGGGCAGCAGTAATAGAAAAATATCTTTCTAATACATTCAAGAATTGAAGAATATCTATGTAAAGCTGCTAAGCAATTTTCCCCTCAAGATTTTTACCATTCTTTCTCATTTCCCCAGCAAGTAAACCCTGATCTTTGCTGGTAGCGCATGGGAATCTTGTATCTCTTATTGTGGATGTCATCAAAAGAAACGACCATAGAAAAGAAGGCCCCCTGGCCAAACATCAGTTAAACCCTGAGCTCCAGAGCTTATCCCTATAAAAGATAGAGGAAATCTCTTAGAAGCCCATGGTCTCCCTAAAATGTCACCAGCTCTTCAGGGACACAATTTACAGACCTTTTTTTAAATTTAAACTTGAGTGGTTTTGAACAAAATATGAGTCCATTGATGACGTTAATACACTCACATCAGATATCAGGATTTAACAAAAAACTTATTTTGCTGAGGCTGAGCTTCCTGCTGTGCACCCCTGCCTCTCCAGCATTTAAAGAACTATCTTTACTAGGGAATGCCTGCTTGCCTCTCCAAATAGAAAGTTGGGAGCTGGGGAGTTTGATCTGTAGGCCAGGTTCTCCTTCTGAGATCACTAGCACAGAGAACATTTCCCAGCAGGAACCTTTGGCTTGTGGGAGCAGTGCTCTCAGAGGAACCTCACACGAGAGTCTGTGCTTTTGAAACTGTACCAATGAAAATCCCAATGCCCTGGCAGTTCTTGTTTCAAGAACCACCTAGGAAAGTCTGGTCCACTGCATTTACACTGAAGGAACCCACTGCCACAGAACTCTTGGAAGTGTTGTCACAGCTGTTTTGGGTCAGCAAACTTAATTATTCAACATTTCATGCACTGCGTGCATACACTGAGCAAAGAGAGAAGCATTGCAAAGGGCTGCTTCTCCTTGTTGTGTGTGTGATTTGTTGTGATAAATTCTAATGACACCTCCTCCCGTATCATCTTTTGTGCTTTTGCTTTGTTTTTCTGGCTCTGAGGGAGATATCTGGAGAAATCAATTGGATGCACAGATGTAATGATAAGATGAGGCAAGACCAGTGCATGTCAGGCAAAAAATGATCTTTGCAATACCTCTGTCTCAGCAGATCCACCCTTGATTGCAAATATTCATGACTAATGATATAATTTTAATTATAATAGAATACTTGTTGTTGAGATGCTGCAAATGCATCAGATTTCCAAAAGCTTTTGTATTTGTATTTTTGAATTCGAATGTTTTGCCAGTGCTTGCTGAAAGTCCTTGAGCTGCAATAATTTTCTGTGAAACTTGCTGAAGCCAACTTACAGCCAGAGGAATGTATGATAAAAATTCTAAATGAGGTAAAACACATTGAAGGAAAAGCTATTTAAATGCACATGTGTTCTTTACATAAATACTCTCATAAATATTCTTTTCATTGTCTGGATTCCTTTTCTGATGAAAACAGAAAGTGAGGGGACAAAATCCTTGTGGGAAACTCATGCACTTGTGGATGATAACTCTTGACATGTGATATTCTTAGGAATATGGAAATTTCTAAATCCAGCTGTCCTCAAGATCCATCTTCTCTATTTACCACTTTTTAGCATGTTCAAACAATTCTGAGAGATGAGTGAGGCAGGAACTTCTTTGTTTATGTTAGTTATTCTTGCAGTGGTTTTCAATTTAATTATTTAGGCAACCAATGTACCTAAATAAATCTTAGTGTTGTATAATATGCCAGATAACCTGAAGAGCCTTTTTCACATACAACCTGCTCACTGTCCCCTGGAACAGAGGCTATTTCTGTTCAATGTTTTGCTTAGTGCAAACAAAGCTGAATACTGAAGATCCTCTACCTACCTTACATAACTTGTTCCTTTCCCTAGTTACTACATCACTTGGCTTATAATTAAGTGGCATTTGAAATGCTTAGTTCAGTTACCTTTGTACAGCTAAAACTTTATTATTTTCAATCAACCTCACTCTATGTATCTTTAAACATGATATTTACTTTATTTTCTCCCTTGCTTTTTATTTTTCATTGGAAGCTGCTATGTAACTACATCAGCCTAGAATCCCTTAAAAAATTACAATTGCTTCAGAGACACGGTGGAAACTGCAATCTGAGTTGTTTATATGAGTTTCACATGTTTTTCCATTTGCTTTAAGAAGGATGAGCCCAGAAACTGCAGGTCAAACATTTTCACTGTTCCTGTACAGTCACGGCTTGGGCTGGACTAGTGCAAGATATTAACCTTGCAATGGTAATGGCTGGGAAAGGACTGGCAGGAAAGAGCACTACTGCCTGAAGTATGGAAGATTCTAAGGAAAAAAAAAAAAAGTTTGCCTCAAAGGTAATTAAACGGGTTGCCCAGAGAGCTTCCAGGACTTTTTTCCTTTGCAGATTTTCAAGACCTAACTGAATAAAGCATGCTGGGTCTGAATTAATTGTGGCCCCTGCTTTGAACAAGCACTTGTGCTATGGGACATCTGAGTATTTAAGTGTTTCTGTGAAACATGAGCTACTTGAAAGCCTCCTTTTAAAAAGATGTTACATGGACTGTGGTCTCTTCTGAATACTCATAAATTTGAAATGCCCTTTGCATTTTTTCATGGTCTGTACTCATAAAAATAAATATGTGAGATATTTCTGTGGAAATGCAAAATATTGGTGTGATATCATCACCTAGTTAGTCTAATGCTATTTGCAATGCAGGCACAGAAGCTGAGCTACCACCTGTGTCTCACCATCACAGAGGACTAGGATGTAAGTAAATGCCTGTGACAAAGTATTTATCATACTTGTGCAGTGAGATAATACAGAGAAGTGTTTTATTACATGGAGGTGGGATTGGCACCAGAAATAACATCTGTCAGTGTGAGACTCTCCAGAAATCCAAAAAATGACAATCATTCCAAGCAGTGTTCGTAGTTTTGCAAAGAGTTTTTACATCATGCTTCAAAAGAACAGAGTTATAAATTAAGCAGAACAATATCTATTAATATTTCTCCAGAAATATGGTATGTAATGTGCCATAGGGCTGATTATAAATTAGGAATAAAAATCCCAGTGAGAACCTCAACAGAGATAGATAAAATAGTGAAGGCTGATGGGAAGAAAATAAGTGTGCCTGGAGAGCACAAAACATAAGACACACATAAAGTGAAAACCTAGTAACACCCAAGAAGCTTAAAAATCCAGCCTGCAAATTCTGTGTGACTCCTCTGTGAAGGTCAATAGAGGGAAGACAAGATGAGGTTGCAGCCCTGGTAGAGTGGGAAATCTGTGCCTCTTGCAAATGTCAGATCCCTTGTGCCAAAAGCTGGCACGGGTTACATAACAGGGCAGCAATAGAGTGGCAGCCCTGTGGCTGGAATGCCACTTCTCACACCGGGTCAGCTTTTGGTCTCCAGAACCATGATGCCATGGAAAGGTATCTCCACTCACAGGAGTGCTGCAGGGACCCTTGGGTGGTGTTTCCTGTTATTGCAGGCAGATTTCAGCTTTGAGATTTGTGCACATAGCTCTCCCTCGTTTTGTTGGATGAGACCTGTTGTGGCATTAGTGATAACACAGCTGTAGGGCACCCTTTCCAGAAGGATACTGTTCTCTAAGGATGTCCTCAGTGTGATGAGGTCATATTTGGGCATGTCCACAGATCTGTTCATTCCAATGCACTGTCCCCTCTTTACATTAATCAGGGTGCTGGGCTGCTGTGATTGCTCAGCCTGAGGAGGCAGAAACTGGACATATATTTGCAAGCACTAAGGACTCCTGGGGTATTCTCTTTGCAAGTACTTCCAACACACAGCTCCACTGTAGAAGGCCCTAAGAGTTTTAGAGAGTTAGAATTTGATCCAAAACCAGCTTTTTCACTCAGTGTACTCCAGGTCCAGTGGCTCCTTTAAGGACAGATAGAGCTCCACAATGAAACTTTCCTTTTAAGTATATGATGCTTGCTAAACACTAATGATTTCCAGAGAGAAACAAAAAACCTCTTCTCTGGCTTCTCATGCAACCTTAAGTTCAAGGCCAGCCTTGCAAATGTGCATCGTTCTATTTGAATATTTGCTCCTCCTCATATATCTCAACCATGTGCATCCAGCCTAGTGTATCAAAAAATACGCCTTTTTGACCCTATCCAGTTGCACTTGTGAGTCAGTTTTATACTCTGATATTTCAGACCTGCTGGTTTTTTTAAATGTTGGTTCATAAATGTCTGCAACCAAGGCCCAAATCCTCGGATGCTGAAAATCAGCGTTTGCGCCTTTGGGTCGGTGTCAACCCAACAGCTGCTCCAGCAAGTGCTGAGTGTAAACCAGGGGGATGCAGTAATTTTAAAGTGGCGTGCAAAGAACCCAATTTGCAGAGTGAATGAGGATGTTTAGGGAACAGAGTTATGTAATTCATCTATTTTGGGGATTAGCCATCCCTGAGGTTCTGAAAAAGGTAACTGGGTTGGGCTATTTATAGAGCCCGTTCCTGCAGTTACAGTACGGATGCCAGCACAGAACAACATTCAGCTGAAGCCACCTTCTCTGTGCCCCAGGTGAATTTATACATCACAAATGTCTATAGATCTCTCAGATCCAAAGAGATTCAGGGGTCCAGGATGCACTCCCACCTCAGCATCTGTTGGCACATTAGTATGCCCTATTTCCTATCAGCTTCTGGCCATGCCTTGGGTTTTCAGGTCATTTGTATTACAGACATACACAGAGATTCCTTTTAGGTTTCCTCATGTAGGAAAGAAGAGAAGGGGCATTAATCTTGGGAAAACTAATGCAGCAATTGCCTAAATTACTCTGCTCTGTAATTTCACAAGGCTGCTAGGGAAGATGGCTTAGGATCTTTCCTTCATGTGGTTCTCTAAGATGCATTTGTAGGATCACTGTAAAACTATGAAGCCCATTGTTAGAGCTACAGGAAGATAATTGTGCAGAATTAATGAAAAACTCAAATCTTTACTCAGAGTTCTCAATCTGGAAGTCATACAAAATTGTGCAACTTATAGGAAGAGAAGGAACAGTTTATATAAGGATTGTATAGGCTTGGACTGCTTCTTATGGATTCTGCTTTTTAGATACAAATATTTGTGTATATATAGTGATTGTTATCTTTTCTTAAATGTTGAGAACCACCCATTTGTTTAGGTAGGTGCAGTGAGAAGAGGCAGAGGAGACGACAGGAGGAAAGCTATTTGGGTAATGGTGAAAAGCCTGTTCCTAAGAGAGGTTTACTCAGAAAAAAATTAATTTAATTCTGGATTCTATAGGGTTGACCATTTTAATAATGACTAGGAGCCACGGAAAATGATTTCCTGGGCAGAACTGGTTAATCCTTACCCTCACTAGTCTATCCCATGAGACAGGGATATCACAGTGTAAAAAAAGAATAACAGAAAATGAGGGCAGAAGTACAGGGCTAGGTCCTCAATTACTCATCATTCTAGTTTGCCATTCATGCTCAGTGCGAGCTAAGCAAATTTAGATTTTTTACTTAGTCCAAACTGCAGAGATTAAAATGACAATGTGCAGTGCATGCAAGTGGTGATCTAGGCCTTTTATAAAAAGCAGAGAAAATTAAGATGAAGAGCCTGAATGTCATATGGAAGGAGATACAACCTATGAATAGTTTTCAGTGGAGGCTAAGCAAAGAAAAAACAGTTAAAGATGAAAAATTTTTAATTGAGATAGTCTGTATAGCATTCATATAAGGTGCTATACTTCTTGGTGAACTAGATTGTGAGAATTACTATTAGATTTTCATGTTAGTCCTGATATTTCAAAGGATGCTAGGAAAAAAATTAGTTTTGAGAAAATTTCTGATCAACACAGACAGATTTAAAATACATATATATAACTTAAATAATATGCATGTCTTTAAGAAAATTATTAGTTCAAGAATTTGATTTTGACAAATATTAATAGTCCAACCAATAAATTAGAGAAACAGCTGTATTAAATAAAGCAGGGAAATACAGAAAAAGTGTTATCCCTGTAGCAAACAATATATATACATGTAAAAATACATTAAGAGATTATCATGAAGAAACTTCAGGTCAAAATATATATCTATGGAGTTAATCTTTGATAAGTATTTATCTAGAAGTTTTCATTAAAAGGGGTTTATTTCTGGCACAAGGTCCTTTATATATAACATAAAGCATTTTATTTGCTGTAATTTATAGCTCAAATAATGAAAAGCTCTGTATTAAATGCAACATCTTTTTCCTTCTTAGCATCAGCATTATTAGAGGGTCTGCATCTCTTTGCACATTTACACAGCACAGAGCACAGTATTTTCTTTCAAAACCCAAACAATGACCAGTTCTGTATGTTTATGAGTTTTTCTGCAGGCTGTGGACTAAGGTTTTTTCAGGATAGTCACCGGATTGCAGGAAGGTCTGAAATGTCATCTTTCTTTTGCAAATTGCACTCGTCATTCCCCTGAGATTTCATCAGGCTCCAGCTTGCCTGCTTGGGTGCTATCTGCTCATCTGCAGTGACTGCAAAATATATGGGAATATGAACTTGAGATATCTTTTCAGGAGAAAGGATAGAAAAATACGTGGCTACCTGCATAAAACCTGCAGTCCTTCCCTGCGTTACCCCGTATCATCCTGAGTCCTTATGTTTTTTTTATGCAGAGCTGGCACAATCGTTCTTACAATGGTTTTGGTAGGTCAAACCTGACACTTGCAGGCATCTGCTGCTCCTAATATTTAACTATTCAAACCCTTTATAGTAGATGTCATAAATGCTTTTAAAATGTTGATTTTCTAGAATGTGCATGTGTGTGATTGTTTGTGCAGATTTTTACTGGAGAGAAGTTCCTGAATCCCAAAGTCTTGAGTGAAGTGCTTGAGACTGGCCAAGGAGTTGGAGTGGATCGACTCATCCCTGTTTCAATATTAGATGCATTTCCCTCTGGGATTACTTGTGCTCCAAGAACTGGTGTCCTTGTGTGGCTTGTCAGGGATGCCATGGTGGTTTCAGGGATGATACAAAAGAACCTGAGCTCTGGTTGGAGCTCCAAGTGCCCTGCAGGGCACTGGAAGGGAACTCAGGCCTGCACAAAGCACTCAGAGCCAGCAAGGGCCTGATAATATTCTGGCCTATATATGACTATAGATGTGTGTGAGTGTGCATATGCATAATCCAGTTTGGTATTATCCCTAAAACCCAACGATCCAACAGCAGTTTTGAGTATTTTACCAAATACAATCCTATCTACTACCAAATCCTTCCTACCTACTGTATTGTTCATTATAGCATTGAATACAGCAGAGCATTGACAGCATGGGGTTTCAGTGTCATGAGAGCTAATATTTATTAATTACTGACAGTAAAACAACTCACTTTTAAAGAACTTCAAAATCCAAATCAAAACCTAGACTTTTACTTGCAATTCTATAAATACTTACATACTTAGTGTACAATTCACTAACAGAACTTTAAAAATGTGGCAGTATGTACTTGTTGAAACTAACCATGGATTTTCTTATTGTTCAGGATTCACAACAGCATTTTTGTTCCTGACCAATGAAATATTTAGAGACTCAGAGGTAGTTCTCCTTCATGACTTCCCATGACAGCCATTTCAGCATTCTTCCAGGCTGCTCTGGGCTGTTTCACCAAGCTTCAGATTCTCCTCATGAGAGAGAGATGAGGTAAGCAGGAGCCTCCATCTGGTCTTCAAAAGAGCCATGTAATGCTGTGTGACATTCTAGGCAGCCATCACACAGGGTGGCATGCCGAGAGCGAGCACTCGTGCATTCCTGCTCCCATCAGCGAGGCCTGCCATGCCCATGATAGGTCAATAGGGAAATTCTGTGATAAACTGGACATGGCTGAGTTACACTGAGGGCAAAAGGAAGTGGCCATTCATTGTATATGTTCCATTTAATTATTTAACTCCAGAAATAATCTGGATCATGGCAGCGCTCAGTCCATCTGCCCAGGTAAGCAAGTGAACTTAAAGTCAGGTGAGTGGGGCTAGAATCTACCAGCTTCTGTTCTCTCTCTGATCTTTCTCTCAATGATGTTTGCATTTAATCCATCTTTGCCTAAATGCCCGTAGCATAGAAAAAAGCATCATCAGTATATATTTTCCTCAGAAAGAAAAGAGGGAGATTCGGGAATGCTGTGATTCTCAAGTGAAAGATTTTATGTAACTGGAGAAAAGATACACTGGTAAGCAATTATGTGCAAATGCACAGTTGCCAGTAGCTGCTAAAACCAAATTGTATGAATCAGGCTGGACACAAATTAGAACTGTGATAGGTGATCTTTTGAGAAATCTTTGTGCTGTTTTTTATCCTGTTGGATACTGTTATGGGGTTGAAGCTTCATCTGGCTGCATGAACCCAAGTCCCACCTGAAGATGCCCAACATTGCTTACATAAATTACTGAACACGCTGCTGTGGTATTTGAAAAGCCACAAATCTTGTCAATCAAATGAAGTTCTAAAGAGTTTACTG
The DNA here is from genome assembly GCA_013389925.1 of Aegithalos caudatus. Lineage (NCBI taxonomy): Eukaryota > Metazoa > Chordata > Aves > Passeriformes > Aegithalidae > Aegithalos > Aegithalos caudatus. The sequence goes on from WEIU01014788.1 coordinate 47,972, forward strand.
ACTGTCACTTTGGCTCTTCATTGTGTCAAGACAGAAACATTCCTTGGACACATTTAGAAAGTTGCCTCACCAATCATCCAGTGTGTCATCAATTACTTTGTTCCCTTGCTCAATGACCTACTAATATTCTTTAAGCCATAGCTGTTGGCCTGATATTTCTGGGTTTGAGAGATTTTAGCCCATAGCTGCAGTTAGAAAGCATTTTATCTGGAACTATCCCCTGCAACAACCAATGTGGGAAAAGCCTACTGTTGGAAATAGCACTGCAGGAATCTGCAGCATTGAAGCCTTTAATCTAGAGAATGAAGAATTCTGTAAGAATATTAATACACCAGACTACATCATTAAGTTTTGAAAATGTGCTTTAGTCACTGAACAGTACAATTCTAGAAAGTTCTGTGTCGTCTAACCATATTCCAGTGATGTACCTCCAGATGGGTTTAATTTCAAGATGTGGAATAATATTTTCCCTTGACAAAATGAATAGAATACGCAAAAAANAAAAAAAAAAAAAAAAAAAAAAAAAAAGAAGTTTAAAAATAATTCAGTAGTTTTACAATATGGTCGTTGTTCAACTACCTGGCTGCAAAATCTGTCTCATTGCTTTCCCCTTGTTTTCAGCCCTGGAGTCTGATTACATCCAATGGCACAAATTCAACGTCAGTGGCACACCGGCTGCAAACAAAGCAACATGGACTTCTTCATGCCCAATTGGTTTAGGTATCTGTACAATCTATAAGGGAAGGTCAGGGAGGGGTAGGTTGCTGGCTGATCAAGAAAAACTCTTGTCAGAGGAAAAGGCTGTTGTCAGCTCTTCCCTCCCACACCGTGGTTCCAGCACCTTTGGTTTTTCAGGCCTCTCCCTCATGCTCAGAATTGCCATGCCCCTGCCTGGTGTCTGTGATGCCTCCGGGCATGGAGAAGCCTTTCCTGTAAGAAACTTTTGAGAATATATTATTAAATTGCCTCATTTCCATATAACATTCTGTGAGTTTAGATGGAGGTAGAAGAGAACACCCTACTCAAGCTTAGATCTAGCCTGAGAAAGTTTGCTGTTGTCATGAAGGAATAGTCACACATTTGAACTAAAATCTTCTAAATAACACTGTACTTCAGCCTTAAAAGGTGCCCACACTCCCTTTGTCATCTTCCAAAGGAGAAGAAATCTCACTATTGCTACTGTAACATCTACACCAAGAGTTTGCAACCAGTTTCTGAATTAGTTGCCTTTGTCTGGCAGGTACCTGGAACATTAATGGTTTATATTCTCCTGACTGCTCTGTTCACTTGTACCCACTGATTCCTGTATTGGCTCATTCTTAGCCTGCTGCGTTCAGAATATGGAAACTCAGAATCCACTGTGTTTTCCCTCTTCATATTTCAAGAGGAGCAAAAATTGTCTTCCATAGGTCATGTCTCATTTGTAGACACAAAAGATTCCTAAGAACCTGCAGATTTTTTCATCCATACATTGCCTTTGTATTTATGTGCACAGACTTATACCTACAAAATATCATGAAATGCCTTTCAGAGTGAAGAGATAATACTTTAATTTTCAATTTTTTTTTTTTTTATGGTAATGTCTATAAATTTGGGTGGTCATAAGCCTCTTACTGAACAGCAGTTCAACAGATGTTAGCCTTTGTTTCCTGGGATCAGTTCAGTAGTGCCCAAAAGAGGTCTGGATTTTTAAAAGGATGCTTAAAACAGGGAAAATTTTGAGTCTGAACATGAGTCATCCTCTGACTGAAACATTAAAAGAGCTCAATACCATTTTCAGCTCCTCATTAAACACTGGATACACTGTGTCCAAACAAAACTGTAAACAATTACAGTACGTGGTAAAAAACCCTATATTAATTTGGACCATTATCTGTCATTCCCATGTTTGATATGCCAAATTTAGCAAATAGGAATGACACTGGATAATATATTAGCAGCTGTATTTTCAAATAACATAATTTATGGAGATGAGGGAGAATAATCCAAATCAAGCAAATTATTTTTTCTGCATATAAAGTGATGCCAATTTTGAGCTGCCATGCAAAATTTCTTTAATTACCATTGCAGGCTCTATTTGTTTACAAATAATGGGCACATACTGAATCTTTTTATTTTTGTGTCTCCGCTCTCCTTAAATAAACTGCATATTTTTCAAGGTATCAAGTTAAGCCACCTTTGTTTGAAATTTTAGGTCTGACCCATCACTACCTTTGAAAAAAAAATGACACTAGATTTTCTAACACTTGTCCTTTACCTCAGCCTTTGCTGTCACATGCTAAAGGTTCCATATGAATGCCAGACTTCTGTAAAAAAAAAATTACCTTGAGAGTTTCATTAAAGGTTTTGCACGTTACAGTAAATTCAAAAAAAGGGAGTTTTCCATTACCAGCTGTGGGGAGACTTTAAAATCATGCCACTGCACTATACATTTTTAGTCCCATTGTACCTAGGAATATCCTTTAATAATAGCTTAGTCATATTTTAGCCTTCAGGTTAATACCCTGGTGTTTCCAGGAGATCTAAATCTCCTAATAAAACATATTCCTATAAACCCCTGTATGCTGCTTTTAGGGAAGGATGTTGCCAGCTGACAATACAGTGCCAGAAGCTATCTCTGCTCTGTTTCCCTGAACTTGTTCAACTGAATTGCTTCATTACTTTTCACTTTATTCTCTAATCTATAGACTGAGGAAACCATAAGATTTCTAGAGCTTTTTGGAGTTTCTGGTTCTTCCCTCCCTTTCCCACTTAATTTTACAACTCTTTCTGAAATACATCAGAATATATATTTCTTTTCTGAAATACATCAGGAATATAACATAAGCAAAATGCATTCATGGCAAAAGGAATAATCTCTTACAAATTCTGGGTTACAATGTGCAGATGCAAAGTGGTTTTTGTTTGTGGATGTTTGCTTGGGTTTTTTGGGGGGAGAAGTACACTGGAAGTCAGCAGAAGCATCTAACAGAGGGAAAGTATCTTGCAGCAAAAATAACCTTTCTTCATGCATATGGGAAAATACTGCTGATTTACACATTTCACTTCTTAGAAGGCAGGCAGAATTCGATATTTCTTTCACAGAATTTATAAGGTACTAATCAGATTCTCAGTTGTTTCAAATGGCTCCATTCTACTTGGCACATTTGGGATATTCAGGGCTATTCACAGATACAGGTAGAACAGAGCAGTGAGGATCTAACACCATTTCAGCAACTTTTCAGTGGCACCAGCTTCTCATTAAAAACTTGATCCTGTATTATTCGTGGGGCTTCTGCTCCTTTCCAGTATATTTTTCACAAAAAAACTTGTATGTGACCTGAAGTGACTGTTCTTATTTCCCACAAGTATTATAACTATTATCTTTTCAGTATATTGTGAAAATATTTAGTTGTAATCTTTCACCTGTAGATCACTAACCTTAGTGCCTCATTTAAGTTTTACCTGCCTGTATTTAATCACTCAAAGTTTTCTTTGCAAATCCTTCCAACAGCTTCAGAGCTCATATTATCTTGGGCAAAATTCTGAATTTAAAAGTTAAACTTCCTCACAGCTTCCCAGGACTTTCTTTCTGTGGAGGCCTCTTTACCCTGTAAATGAAATGTCAAATCAACGAAAGCATCTGAGGGTGGGTACATGAGGGTCAGGAGGGTGTGTGTGACAGTGACATCAACTGAGACAATAAAAGGGCTTCCAAGTTACTTAGAAGCTCTATTTTAAAGTTACATTTAAGGGGTCCACTAAACCAATTCAGTGGTCTTTAAATATACTTGACATCAAGAGACAGTCATCTGCTGACATACCCAAGCCAGAAATCTCTTTAACATTCTATCTGGTAAGTATACTCTACTTTTTTCCAATTTCTCTGGAAGACTTATTAGAATATTTTATCATTGATTCTTTACCCATTTTTGTGTTAGTTTCTTTTCAGACTATCTTAAAAAACAAGTGAATATTAGTAAGATCAAATTGTTCTGTTATCTGAAGTAAATCTGTGAAATGAAAAAGTCAGAGACAGTGAACAAGCAATATCTTGAAGTGAATTCAAGTCCTGAATTTATAATCCTGGGTTAGATGGACTGCCAGGACCTCATTGATACTGTCATGTAAGACACTGTGTTATAAATGCTTTTCTGACCTAGAGCAAAGCTGCAGGAACTATTGCAAAAAAAAGGGCATTATGGAGTTTTATTTCTCTTAGGTTACAGTTACTCTGTATCAAATTTCTTAAGTGGTAACAAAAAGATGCATTTTCTGCCAGCCAATGCTGGAAATACAGACTACAAACAGATATTGGAACTGTGTCTGTTTCTGCCTGGTGTGTAGCATCATCAGTGCTAAATATTTTCTAAATATATTCCAAATGGCAGTTCTGATGATGATGTAAAAATCAGAGGGGAATTCATACAGGAAATGCAGGATTATCCCTGAAAAAATGAGGGGCTTAATTCTGATTTCTCTTCTGTAACTCAGCAGGGACTGGCTTAACTCAGCAGTTATGCCTCTATACAAAATTGTTAGGGAAAGTGTCAGCCTCTTCATGCTAAAGAATATGCAAAAGAAATGGAGAAAGTTTTATTCTATAAAATTTTTCATTTAAATAGCTATACACAAGTATTCCACTGGACTTGAAGGCTACAAAGTCATAATGATGATGGTGATGATATCAGTAATAATGATATTAGAAGAGCATGGTGCTTTTCACCCAATTATGCAGGAGATAGGTACCTAGATGATGATGATGATGATGATGATGATGATGATGATGATGATGATGATGATGATGGTGCAGGGCAGCTAAAGCTGACCAAAATTCATGCAGTTGCCCTGGAAGTAACAATAAGTTGCTCACAAAATTAGTATGAGGTAAATTGTTCATTTGCATTCCTTGCTCTAACCTGTTTAACAAAAAATTTTTTTCAAAAACGCTAGTCTGATGTCTTTCAACTTTTTTTTTTCTAATTTAAATTTGTTTGGAAATAACAGAAATAACTTGAGTTACAGACTTTTCATGTATTCATCTCTACCTTTGTAGACAAAATGACTTCTATAAGAACCCTGGCCCGGACTGCAGTCATTTTTTGTGCCGTGTGCTTTTTTACAACCTCTGATGGAAGACCAATGGTGTAAGTACATTGTCTCACACTGGATGGCTTTTGCTGCTCCTGAGGGAGAACGTGGTGCTTTGTCTGTGCCTGTGTGAGTTCTGTCCCTGCTTTTGAACCCTTGGGCCGAGCTGGCCAAACTGTGTCCTCTAGAAACACCTACAGAGATCTCAGATGCTGAATTCTCACGTGCCTTTTGAAAATAGAGGGTTGAGTAGAGGGAGAAAAATATGTATAAATCTTCTCTTATTCAAATGGAACAAGCTCCATGTCTTGGGGGTCTACCCAGGTGATTACCTTTCGTACTGTGAGAATCTAGCTGTAACTCACACTTGGACACTGACATCCACCAGCTGAGACACAAATCCACAGGGAATCATGCCTCCTTAGCTCTAGTGATCACAGAAAACTACCACTGAATAAATGCCATAGGTTCATTGATCACTTACCTGATATTGTATAAGCCCTAAGCTTCTCTACAACAGTTGAACTGAATTACAGGGACAATATTGTCACAAAACTGAACTGCTTCCTGTGTCTGGTGCCTTCTCATTGATATAACCAATATCCACTACTGAATCACCACCTGCCCCCCTCTCTTCTCCAGATGTCATTCTATGCCTTACAAATCAGCCAGGCAGCTTCCACAGCTCTGTATTGTGATTCCTTATAAACTTCCCAAACCTGAACCTTTGAGCCAAATCCTGGAATCCAAGAGAGGCCCGCGTGGGCCCCTTTCTTTGCTTTCCTTTGCTGCAGGAAGAGGTCCGTGAGCGAGATGCAGCTGATGCATAACCTGGGCGAGCACCGGCACACGGTGGAGAGGCAGGACTGGCTGCAGATGAAGCTGCAGGACGTGCACAGCGCCCTGGAGGACGCTCGCACCCAGAGGCCTCGCAGCAAGGACGACGTGGTGCTGGGCCGGAGGCTGCTCCCCGAGCACCTGCGGGCGGCGCCGCAGAAGAAATCCCTGGATGCGGACAAGGCTTACATGGATGTCCTCTTTAAAACAAAGCCGTAGTGAGAGCGTTGTGTCTGTCCACGTGAGCACGTGTCTGTGTAGCAATGATCAAGTAGGGCATTTCATTCATATTTCTTGCAGCTGCAGTAAGGATTAAAGGCTCTCTTTAAGGTTGTAGCCCCATTGAGATATTTTAAACCAAATAATAAAATGTATTTACAGTCTACCCAGGACCACTGCTGGGTACCTTTTGGCTGATTTACCTTATAAATTACCAGCATAAAAGGAAAAAAACCCAAACCAGTAAGAAATCTGGAAAACCATTTAAGGCCAGTTCTACAGCTCTTACACGGGCAGTATTTGTGTGTAATCACTGGGCCTGCTTGTACTGTTAACCAGCAAGAATGCAGGGCAGCCTGTCTCCAGAACAGGGCCTAGGGTTACACTTTGTTTAACTTTGTACTAATGGAAATACATAAATTAAACCCACGTCTATTTTCAGAAGAAGGCCTAGAATCAGATGAACATTAATTACACAGCGAAAGCTGCAAGATAATTATTTAGGATTAAAGAGTGCAAACAGAAAAGAAATAGGATAGGAAGGCAAAGCTTAAGATTAAAGTACAAAGGGATAAAATTAAAACAAATTTTGAAAATTTTTGCAAAATACAGAAATGGAGGGAAGGCTTGCTTACCTTCCCCTCCTCCGAAAGATGAAACCCTCTAATTAACTGCAGAAACAGTGGGAGCAGAGATGGTAGGACATAGGTAAGCACAGCCCTAACTATAGAACTGGGAAATGATTTTTCACCAGAGAATTACAACTGAAACAAAAATTTTGTGATATATACTTTTTGTCCCTCATTTTCTCTATAAGCTGTCTCTGAACTTCTGCATGTTGTGCTAGGCCTCATGTAATTTTTTTGTGAGACCAGCGGCTCTCATGAATAAAATTACTCATTTCCATATGCAGTTTATTGTAGAACTGGGATCTCAGTTTTCCAGACCTCCAGAATGAGAACCATTGCCATGCAGAAATCAGCCTGGGAGAGGAAACATTAGCTGGAATACATTCAAACTCCAATCAAAGCTCAGAAAGGATTGTATAGGGAAATATCAACTACAGCAATGATTTTTAAAAGTAGCAAATACAAAATGACTTTGCATGATCCATGCACATATGTGCTCAGGAGCCTCAGCCATTTCTGATGAATAAGGAGGTTTTCCCATCAGGAATACTGGTGGGTGCCTCCAAATTTGCCACTGGCAGAGCTCAAACCCAGAAGAATTGCTGCTCTAAGCCCAGGTGGCTGCATGCATGGCTGATTTGCTGGTTTGATGTCTGGCACACCTTGGGGAGCCTCAGGAACCCCTCCCAACTCCCTGCAGATATAAATGCAACCTGCTGAGGGCTAGGGATGTGTTTGTAACCAGAGAGCTGTGGCCCATCCTCTCGGCCATCCTTGTGGCACTGCTGGGGCCCTGACGTTGGGAGCAGATGGCTCAAGGGTTCTGGCTGTGGGACTGAGGCCTTCAGGTGCACTTTCTATTTATTCTTTAATCAGGCATCTGTGCTAACTTCAATAAATAAAACTGCATTTTTGTACCTATGTCTCACTTATATATTACCAAATAAAGTGGACCAAAAGCTCTTGGACATTATTTTAAAGCATAAGAACTGACTGGCCTGTGACTATTTGGATATAATTTAGCATTTGGGGTAAGACTATTAGGCCATTTAATTTTATTACAGCAAAATAAGCACAAAAATAATGAAGACAGCAATTTTTATTTTTCCTTTCACTCTTCCTGCATACAAAATCACAGCAGTGGTCAAAAAAAAGGTGTTTACCTAGCACAAACCTATTTATGTCCCCTTGTAATAATGACACATGCAAAACCTGTAAAATCTGCAAATGCCAAAATCATAACCTGTTTCATTTTGATCTAAACAAAAATTTCTATTCTCCAAACAACAATTCCTCCTAATCTTCAGCTATCCAACAGATGAATGATGATTACACAAATATTTAAACTTTCTGTACACTTACAGTATGACTCATCAGGACTAAAGACAGTGGCAAATTAATTAGTGCTTGGTAATGCCCATTAAAAATAAGATGTAATATTAATATAATTACTTAGTAATTACCTAGAAATTAGATTTGTTATTGTTTTTCAGCTTAAACCTCTGATCAGTGTAACAGCAGTTAAAACAGCAAAAAAGCTCAGCGTGGGGCAGAGGATGTTACCAAAAAATTTTAATGACAAAAAATACAAAGATTCATCTTCACCTGGACAAATGCGCAATTTTGGTCATCTGTCTTTCACAGATTGAGGGGATCAGAAAGAACATGGTGAAAAATTACAGGGCCACTGAAAGGCTTACATATGACAATAAATCTCATCATAATAAATTGTAACAGCAGAAGTCAGAAAAGAAAAAAAAGAAAAAAAAAAAAAGAAAAAAAAAGAAAGAGGCATGATTAAAGTATATCAAATAACCAGTCCAGATGTGGCCTCACTAGGGTGGTGGAGAGGGGAAGGATCACCTTGCTTTATAATCTGACAAAGGGCTTTTTTCCAGGATCTGTGTCCTTGAAGGCTTATCCTGTGCAGATGCATATTGACTGTACACACCTGTTTTTTATAGAATTCTCAGTGAAAAATCAATCCTGTCTCTCACTGGTGACTCACTGAAACAAAAAGCACCAATTTCAATATCAATCCTCAGGGGAAACTAAACAGTAGCACATGAAAAATAAAACCAAAAAACCAACCCAACAAGCTCGTGAAAATTTAGCAAAGCCAAAATCACAAGAAGTTGAAGAGAAATGAGACAGATTGTGAGATCTTTAGGTAAAACCTCCTGCTGGCTATTTGATTTGGCTTTCTAAGATGCTCCTGACCTTGCCTGCTGTAAATGCTCCTGTTTGGTGTTGCTCAGTTCACTACTGGATGTGTGGGATCTGACTCCTCGCCTTGTTTGCACATTCTGACAGCTTTTGTGCCAGCTGCTCGCCCCTCATTGTTCTGCTGCTGCCTTTCTAGAACTGTGTGGTTTGTCTCTCTGGCCATTGTTAAACGATGGAAAAGAGAATTCATTTAACAGGTCCACGGCTGTTGTAGCAAAGCTGCCGTCCCTTATGGAGCATTTGGATATCGCAAAGGCACAAGTCCTCGCTCTCTTGCCCCCTCTTCCCCTCCTGTCCCCGATGTGCTTAAGGAGTTCTAAAGTCCCTTCACCTGGTACGGAAGACAAACCCTGCTTGTATTTAATAATGGTGCATCAGAGAATATATTAGAAAAAAAGACAATTTTTTGTTTAGATCTGAATCTATCTGGGGGTCAGTAGTGGGTTATTCTCCCTCCTCTGTCCCATGAGGAGTGGGAAGGGCTTAGTGCCACCCGTGGCACTTCAGTACAGCGAGGGTGCCTAAACTGAGGGACAGGATTGTTCTGCTGGGGGATTATGGAATGACAGCCACATCTACTAATTGTATTCCTAAACAAACTACAGACTACATATACTCTGTATTTCCCATAGGGCTGAACACTTAGTTGTAATTTAAATCAGGAATCAGTTTTAGGATGAAGGTTGAGATATCAGAGGCCAGCTCCCCTAGATACAAACTGTAATATACGGCAGCTGGCCTGCTATCATCCCCTCAGTGCTGCTCTTCAGGAGAGATCTCTGCTTCACAGAGGAGATCACGGCTTTTCAGAGAGAGCCCGGCTCCACAGGGGGAGCGCGGCTCTACAAGGGAGATACCAGCTCCTGTGGGGAGATCCCGGCTCTTGAGGGGAGATCCCGGCTCCTGAGGGGAGATCCCGGCTCCACAGGGGAGATCTCGGCTCCACAGGGGGAGCCCGGCTCTCCATGGGAGGGCGATTCTCCTCAGAGCAGATCTCGGTCCCACAGAGGAGATCCCGGTTCCCCGGAGGAGATCCCAACTCCCCAGGAGGGATCCCGGCTCCCCGCCCCGCCGTTCCGCCATGGCCGTCGGGCGGCGCTCGCTCTCCAGCACCGCCCCGGCCTCTCAGAGCGGCCGCCCCCACTCTCGGCCGAGGGTTGCGCGGGCGATTTATCTTGTTTCTACGCGACTTGTTGCGATTTCAGTTTTGTTAATTTATTTCATTCGCCGCTCTATTTTTCCGTTGGGTTTTTATCCAAAGGCTGCAGTTTTTTCACCCCCACCCCGGCGCGGCCGCGGAGCCTCATGGAGCCCCCGGCCGCTCCCT
>WEIU01014788.1:58294-133566 GCA_013389925.1 Aegithalos caudatus
TGCGGGCGGACGGGGGTGGCGGGCGGGCCCTTGGCATCCTTCACCCGCCATCCCGGGGCTCCCGCCGGCCGGGCCGGCGCCGGTTCCCCCGCTACAGAGCCTTTAGGATTGGGAGGGATCCCCGGAGATCCCCCGGTCCGAGCCCCGGGCGGCGGCAGGGTCGCGGGGAGCGGGTGGCACCGGAGCGCGTCCAGGTGAGCTGGGAATGTCTCCTGAGGAGGGAGGCTCCGGGAGCTCCCCGTCTGCTGCCGGCGGCCGCCTGCCGCGGTGTTCTCAGCCCCAAAGCCCCGCAGACAGCTCTGCCTGCGCCTGCCGCCGTGCCCCGGCAGCTCCGTGTCACGGGCAGGCTGGGCACGGCGTAAATTCCTGGTTTTTGTCTTGTGTTGTTTGTTGGTAGCACCTGCAGTCGCTGTGAGGCCTGTACAGAGACAGAGGTGTTGCTCAGGACTGCCTGACAGCCGAGCAGTAATTCCTGAGCAGTTATTTACCCACTCAAACGATTCCATAGTGAGTTCAGTGTCTTTATAATTTTTTTTCTATGTAACGCTATTTTATTTGCAGAAAAGATCAGCTGTTTATATGATAAATCTGTCAAAGTACAATTACTTGTTGCAGTTGTCTGTCATTAGTTTATTTCTTTACGTTCAAATTTGTCTGTAGCTACTGTGTGTGCATCTTTTTCCTCTTTATCTCTGCTCCCATCCAGTGTGTCACTTTAGAACCCTTTTCTTTCAGAATTTGGATCGAGCTCCATCATAGGCCTCTCTCAGGTTTGTTCCTGTCTGGCTTCTTTGTCCAAAGGAGTGGCTGAGCCGTGTGTCTTTTTGTTCTTTATTGTTGGCTGCCTCTTACAAATTCGAATACATGCTTAAAATCTGGCTTCTCAGTAGCCTTTTGACTGTTGACACTGTTCTCCATATTTCTGCTTGCCTTTATTCTTCACGAATCGTTTTCAGTGATTCATTTAAAGAGTACTTAGCTCTATTGTTGCTCCAGCTTTGTTGACCCTTTCCCTGGAAGATGCTCTCTTTCCTTCCTAGGTTTGCCAGAGAAACCCAGTGTCACAGAGAAACAATTCAAATTATCAACCTCTGACTACTGAGAGTTTGTAACCTGGTGGTGCACACTTACCTTTTTTCCTGAGCTAAAACACGTATCTGCATCATCTGGTATCAGATACCTGGAAATCCTATAGTTTGAACACAAGTACAGTCAAAAGGAACTGGATTTTTTTTCCCTTTTTTTTTTTTTAAATCCATTGCCCTGTAGTTGAGGAAGGCTATTGCAGTGCACTGTGTCTGGCAGGTCTCTGTGTCTTGGACCAAGTCTCTTGCAAAACATCACAGAGGTTTTATTTTCTTTTCATGTTAAGCCTCAGATTGCCAAAAGCCTTTGAGAACTACCCCTGGATTTGTACCATTTCTGTCTCCAGCCCTCCTCATGCCTCCTGCCTGTGCCTGTCGTTGCCCTCTGTGCAGATGGTGCTGTTTGAGGCTGCTCTGGGAAGTGTTTTCAGCACGTTTGTGTTTGTGTGTTGATGCCAGGGAACCCTGGGGTTAAGAAAGACAACAAGCTAAAGCAGCTTTCACATCCCACACTAAATTCCTTCTTGAAGCCCACTTTTCCTCTTAGGCACAATTGCATTTGAAAATGGTGAACAGCTGATGTGTGGATGACATTGTGTGTTAAATTAGTAACAGATGTCATCACTGTTGGGTTTTCTGTCACTTTGTTATAAACTGTGTGTATTTGAGGCTTGTGTGCTTCAGGCTGGGGCTGCTTTGTCCTGTATTCATACACAAAAATCAGAACCTCATTCTGTGCCAGTTCCTTTCAGCACAGCTTTCCTTTAGCAATCTTGCTTAAATCTTGGCCTGGTGCTGTTGCTTATCAATGAAAGTATGTATCTCTTTAAAATATGTATAAAAGCTAATTTAGACTTCATTTCAGGTATGAAAAACTGTGTGTGTGAATTTTCCTGCTCACTGAGATGTGTTGTCACTGCTGGGTACAGCCATGGGGACAGACCTTGCTTGTTCCTTCAGGAACTGTGGTTGCTCCTCTGGTACTCTTGATCCCATCCCTGGTGTGCTGGAGCCCTGTGCCTGCCTGCTCTCCGTGCCTTGGAGAGCCACCAGGGGTGGGGGGCATGGCATGAGCTGGGTTCTGCCCCCTTTTCCTGCCCTCAGAGCTACGATTCTGCTTTTGGAGGGAGAAGTTGCTCCATTCACTGGGCTTTTACAGGTGGGGCTGGACAGGTTTCACACAATGAGCCCTAAGACAGAGGGGGAGCTGGGAGTCATCTGCTCCTTGCTTTTTAGGCTTCCAATGTCAAACAGCTCTCTTATCATGATGTTCCCTTTAGGAATTACAAAGTTAAAGCTTGCAGGCTAGTCACTAGATATCTGTTGTTTATGCTGCTATAGATAGGAATACCATCAGCTTCCTGTGACTGCTCAGGGTTTCTTTTCCTTTTTTTTCCCCCACCTGCTCATTAAGAGGAGCTTTAATCCTGACCTGCTATGTTAATGCTGAGCCTGTATTGGAAAGGATGTCTCTGAGCTGTGCTTTAATCAGTGTCAGTTTGATAATGTTTCAGTGATGATAATATATATAAAGCTATTTTGTGTGGCTGAATTGTGACTGATGTCTGCACTACTTTGCAAGAAACTCACTTGACAGGTATGGATTTCCATGGTATGTGGTGTTTGCATTATGAGCATGTGTCCTTTGAACTGTATTTCTTAATTAGGATGTAATGTCACCCTGCTTGCCTTCCCAGTAAACCTGACTTGGAAGTTCCTTTCTGTTGTTGCTGCTTTTGTGCTTTGATGACTTGAGGCAGTGAACAGCAGACTGTCACCCCTTACAGAAAATCTAAATATTTAATCTGAGTCTTGGAGTTTCTTCGCCACAACTAAGGCCAGGTTTTGTCCTTGCTGGTGACTTCTGTGTTGGAGCTTCCCCATTATCCTGGTTCACCTTTCCAGTGCACCTTGCTGAGGGAGCAGGTTAGAGCAGAGGAACCTCTGGAACCTGTCCTGCTTTTGGAAATGCTTCTGACCAAAGCTCAGGGCTGAGTAGATGCCTGAAGTGTTACGTGTCAGTTATTTGAATGTCGTCCTCAGTACTGACAGCAGGAGCCACCAGACCTCTGTTCTACCTGATGAACTGGTAGCCAGAACACATCTTAGCCCTCTGCCTCAAAATTGCAGGGTATTGTAATAATCTTTTTTTAGTAAGACTCCAGATTTTTGCAGCCTACAGGTATTCTCAGCAATTACAGTGTGACTGGCTGGCTGGATATGCATTGATGTTGGGTTTGATTAGCTTTACTTCTTTCCTAAAAGGTTTCCAGAGAGCATTTTCTACTCCCCTGCTGGCCTGCAGTGCCTTGAAAAATGCAAGTCCTGCATTTCACAAAAGTGCATGTCCAATTCCGTCCGGCACCTGATGTTGTCTGAATCTTGCTTGATCTGCTTGGCAGCCTTTGTGCATTCTATTTTTTCATGGCACAGAACTGAATATCCTTTAAGTATTATTTAAAATAATCTGTTCCATATCTAGCACAAATTGGTGGATGATGCATCCTTTCATGAGCTCTTTAAGTAGTGCTGTAAACACATTAATTACTGCATTTTGCAATGTCTGGGGTGGCTCTACCACATCGAGTTTTAACTTCTTAAACCCACTGGGTGCTTACAATTCCCTTGTATTGCAGTAGCCTGCATCTTTCATAAATTAGTGATGATTCTGCCTTCAAGTTGATGTTAGCAAATCTGAAGTGTTCTAGCTGTCTGTGCTGAGAGCTTTGGAAATGAAGTCTGCTTCCTGATTTCCTGTGATGATTCTCTGGAGTATTTGCTTTCTGTAGAAGGGTATGAAATCATTCTTTACACCTGGAGAATTGCTAATTAGCTAATGAGAATGTCAACCACTTTGGCCAATACACCAGTGTTGTGTGATCTGCTGAGGGTATTTGGATTTGATTCTTTATTTCATGTGCTCCCAGTGCCTTTTCAGCAGCATTTCAGATGTGGTTCCTTGTTTTCATGGCAGGCTTAGAATAGTATTTGGGGCCAGGTACTCTTGCAGGGATTTTTTTTTGTTTTTGTTTTTCTCTTGTACACAAGGTCAGAATGTTCCTCAAAACGTGCTTTGTTTATTGCCTGCAGTGTGAATCCATGCAAAAAAAAACCCACAAAAAAACCCAAAAAACCAAACCCAAAACCAAACCACAGCTGAAACATTCTTTTGTGCTGCAGGAAAAAGTGGTTTTGCAGAAGTGTTTAAAAATTGATCGGGATGACTGGTTAGTTACTTGAGAGAGTTGTTTATACAGCATTTTCTAATTGAGAAAAGAAACGATTTTTAACAGAGCAACACAAAACAGTTCCTTATTTGTAGTCTTTAGGTTTGTTAAAAGTAAAAATAAAATTGAGAAGTACATTTGTTTATAATCTGCACAAAAGCACTATCAGTAGTGGTCAAGGAGAAAAAAATGGCTGCATTACAGCAAATTGTTTTTTAGAGAAGTGTTAATTGTTGAGGCCCTGTGGAGTGGAGGATGGAGGGAAGACTGTTCATACTGTGATATGCTTGGAACTAAGCAAGAAGTTTCACAAGATGTAGCTTTGGACACTTGGATTGTTTCCCTTCTTTTCGTAGCTGTGCCCTGGTTCCGAGTTGGGTGCCAGCCTGGCACTTCATCAGTGACACTGCTGGGGTTCCCCATGTGCTGTGAGCTGGGAGAAGGAAATGCTGGTGTTCATGGGAAGCAGTTCCATTTGTTTCTGTCCTTCTGTGGCATCTGCCGTTTGTAAGGGCTTAAGTGTGGAGCTGCAGGGCAAAGCACATGGAGGAGCTGATCCTACTCTGAACAGGCTTTTTCCCTGGAGTGTGTGTGGACCCGCATCTTCCTGTTGAATTTTCATTATAAGACAGGGAGAAGATAGAGAGTGTGAGACAATTTAAGGAAGTGGCTTTAAATTGGCCTTGCAGCTGCAGTTCTCATAAAAACAGCTGCTTCTGCACATCTTTTGGGTACAAAAGCTAAATCCAAATTTGGCCTCTATACAAAGAATCAGAACTGGGTGCTGGGTGCCTCTTTGTCCCAAGGCACCTGCTTTGGTGCGTCCCTGAGAGGGTGAGGTATCTATCAGTATCTTGGATGGTTTCAAAGGGAACAGAGGGTTTGTGCAAAGAGCAGACAGCTTGTCAAGAAACGTCTGGTGCTCCATGAGCCCTGAGCTGCTGTGGTGCTCTGGCAAAGCCTGGAATGGAAGCAGGGCCCAGCAGAGGTTGGAGCTGGGTGATGGTGTCCCTGTGGGAGCTGTGGTGTCCCTGGGACATTGCTTCTCCTGGCTCTGTGTTCCACACGCTGTTGTTGCCAGGATTAGCAAGGCTCGCTGTGTACCTGACTGCAGAGGCTCCAGCTAATGAACACAGTTTGTTTCAACTCAGGATACAAAATGTCTTCATCCTTGTACTGCTTGTGTGCATGGTATTGCACCTCAGCTGGATTTACAAACCAGCCTTCCTTCCACTTGTCTTCTTAATAATATTTTTTTCTATTCTAACACAGGTTGTAGGTTTCTCCTTGTTTCTCCTGATAAATGTGTGTAGATCCTACAACCTTCTCTGTGTAATATACTCACACGCTGGCTGTGCTTTGCTAACCTGACTTTCCAGGTAATACACAATGAAATGCTTATCAGAGCTTGCTTTTTAATTTTTTTTTAATTTAATTTTTTTTTTAATGAGAAAGATGAGTATTTCCTGTAATTTTAAATAAAATGCTTTTTCCTTTTCCTGACTCTATATGGACACACCTGAGCTTAGGAGTCTTCCAATCAAAGTGCATATAATTATAGAAACTGTAACAGGAAAAAGACCCAGCCCTGTGGTGGAGACTGTATATTTTGTATTAAACCTGTTCGCTTGGGTAAAACTGAACATGAAAGCAAAACTTGGATGCAACCAACATTTTTAAGAAGCTTGTTCTCTTCTTCCCCTGTAATAAAAACTTTTGGGTCTAAATTTAGCTAGGAGAATCTAAATTTGCCAAGAGAGCTATTCCATTTTCCATGACTTAAAGGACAGTTTATTTGAAAAGTAACTTTGTTTTAAAGAGGTCGCAATTGCTTTGGGACTCACTTCCACCTGGGATGTTTCATTGAATGTAATACAAGTTTTACATTCTATTAAGGGTGGGGTGAGGTAGAGAGAGACAATGTTTCTACAACATGTAGCTTAAAATTGTAAAGAAACATAATAGACCTGCCATTGTTTGGAAGGTTTATCTGTCTGTAATTCAATTTTTTTCCAGATGTTGTACAGTCATCAGCTGCTCACTTGTGGCTGCTTTATCCTTTTTGTAACCAGGTGGTTCTGAATTATCCAGCTCTGTGGCCAGGAGTGTCACTTAGAGGTATGATGAAACACCAGTGCTTGGAGCTTGGCTGTCTCAGCTGACAGTCACAGGGTGGTTTGGTCTGTGAGAGAATTCTAAAGGGAGCTGAACATAACCTCAGACCCCACTTAAGGAAGGGTAGTTATTATGTCCATTTTTATTAAGCTTTTGGGGCTTTTCTGCAAAAGTCAGTGAAACTGGACCACATTGGGTGTTTCTAAGAATTGCTGTTGATTCCCTTTTGGAGTGAGGACTCAGATATAAATGTTAATTCTGTTTTCCTCTTGGTCAGCCATTCAGATTGTAAAACTGTTGGTCTGTGTTCTCCACTTGGGATCCTTCTTTGAATTAACTTTGTACATTTGAAAGAAAATCATGATATGTTTGTCTTGTGTTTTATAACCAGTGACTTTTCTGTTTGGACACAGTGAATTTAATTGTTGAAAAATTGAAGTTGCCTGCCAGCGTTTGCAGAACTATATTTCTTGTAACAAAATACTCTTCTTAGTGCAGGTATCAGCAAAATGTGTAAAATATTATTGTCATGCAACTTCTGCTTCAGTGTCTCCTATTTTTCTGTAATCTGCATTTAAAAAATCAAAACCTAACAACACTAAATTCTGCATGTCTGACTTCTTTTTTTCCTGTGTGGCATTACTTAAAGGTAAACACTGCTCTCTTAATGTAGGTTGTGAGTGCTGCATGTGTGCTTTTCAGAGCAGTAGTGTGAGGAAGCTGGCAGTGGAATGGCAGGACGGCCTCATCCTTATGACAGTAACTCCAGTGATCCAGAGAATTGGGATCGGAAATTGCATAATAGACCTCGTAAACTTTGTAAACATTCAAGGTAGGTGCTGTGTCCCATCTATTGCATCTCAAAAACTACACTGAAAATCCATCCTAAAGGCTACTGTATTTGGTTGTGGCAAGTCCTGTCATGAACGTTGTAATTCTTCTTACAAGGAATGCTTCTTAATTGCTCTAAAAGGTGTTTTCTGACCTGATTTGTCAGCTTCCCTAATCTGTGCTTAGGTTTGTTTTGCCATGGGTTGCATTTTAGTCCTTTTAAAAGAAAAAAGAAAAAAAAAACCTAAAAAACACTAAATACCTTGTATGCATATCAAAATACCAGTTGAGTGATTAAATATACGAATTTTTTGGGGGTGCTTGCTAGGCGTTGCATCCCTAAAATATGTGCAACTTGTCCATGGTGAGACCTAACAGTTGCTTGCATGCCAGTATCACTCTGTAGCACTTTCTTTGTTAAGCTGATTGTCATATCTTGCTTTTGCCTGCATCCCTCACATTCAGAATGTTTTTTTAACTGCTGCTTGATTTGACAAAATGGTGAAATTAATTAGTGTTTTTCCAGTGTACAGTGTTCAAAAATGAACTAAGCAAAGCAGTTAGTCACCTTGCAAATGTATGAGAAGAAACATATTGCTGGAAAGATATTTAAGCATCCAAATAAGTGTGTATCTTTCAAGTACTTTGCCCTTTTAGAAGTGCTAAATATAACCGAAACATCTCTGTTAACGAGCTAAAATGGTTAGTTATTCAAGCTTTCCTACTGGCAAGACGATAGGAAAAGAGCTAAGGAGCATATTCAATACCAGCAACTCGTTTCACGTTTTAGTCGTATAGATGCAGATAAACTAGACCCAAGTGTTGTCCAAAGTATTCTGTAGGCAATTAATACTGTGGGTTATTTTCCTGCCATTAATTCCTGAATGATTGTGAGAAATCCAAGAGGGCAGGACAGAAGAATGCAGCAGTAATTAAGAGGCTCACCGGGAGACCCGTGTAATTAGAGGCCTGTGCTGTGAATAATGGAGTGGTTAAGGCAGAGGGTGGCCTGTGCTGCTGGTCAGGGTGGCTTTGTGGGCCGTACCTTTGTAGGGCTGATGTGTTTATTCCCGTGGTGGTGTCTGGGAATGGCTGATGCTGCTGTTTTTGGATTTCAGCGTGGGTAGGACAGGGCTGTGTGTGGGAGTGAAGGGCTGGGCAGTGCCCCCGACACTTCCCCGCTGAGCCCAGGCCGGGGGGTTCAGCTCCAACCTCCCATGACCGGGATCTGGAATAAAACCTAAAACAGGCACAGGACAGAGGAGCCCTGATGGGGCTGTTAGCACCTGGAAAGGGCTCAGCAGCCCTGGGCTGAGAGGTCTGACACAGGCAAATCCCCAGGTGCTCTCCTGTCACCCGAGTTCAGGGTGCCGAGGACGCGGGCCTGGTTTGTCTCCTGCAGAGGACACGGTCTTGTTTGTCACCTGTCAAGGACATGGCACTGCCACAGCAGGGAGAGTGGGAAACACGAGTCTCCAGCAACATCATGTGCTCAAAAGAGCTCTTGGGTGGGCAGTGTGGTTACTGTGAGTCTGGTGTCAGCAGCTCAGAATTGCCTCTAATCAACATCTTCCCTGAAGGTACAGAAGCTGCTGAGTATCTTCTGAGACAGGGAAAACCCAAAGGTTAAACAATGGCTTCTTGATCAGTCACAGAAATTATGGTGATAAGCTGTAGTCAGCGGACAAGTTTGAAATAAAGTGTGGTAGCTGGAAGCTGCAGCTGGATAAATCGAGCCCAGAGGAACAGGACACATGTCTGACCATGTGTGGTCTGGGGTGGATTATCTATTTTGGGGAAATGTTTCAATAAAAAGCTGTGTAGCTTTCTGCAAAGATTATTGGATGCTGATAGGAGTTAACTCAAGGACATCCGTGGCCTGTGCCTTTCAGAAAAGCTGCTGTTGATCATTTCATGCAATCTGAATTCAAGGGTCACACATCAAAAGGTAGGAAATCTGTGCCTCAAAGATAATTGCAGCTATTGGATGCATTTCTGGCAAAACACAGTTTGTTTCCAATGCTGAGCAGCATTTTAATGGAAACTTAACATGTCTGCTAGGGATATAGTACTCAAGCTACATCTGATCATTTTAATTTTTTCCCCAAATAGAGTGTTTTTGGAAATCTTTGAGAATCTAAATAATAGTTTGAGGTTGTAATAGAATAAGGGATAAACAAGGATAAATATTTTGTTACCTTATTCCTTTGAGATACTTGATTACTTCAGAGAATCTAATTATTGGAAAATGGTGTACTTTATTCAAAAGCCTGAACAAAATAATTGGATTTTGTGTGGCTGAATTTAGACATATTACTATAGTTTCTGACTTGACACTTTTTCCTCCAGACAAGTGAAAGTCTATGTGAAAAATACAGTGTGAGGAAGAAAAACGCATTTAGAAGCATAAGTTGTAATAATATAACTAGAAATGTTATGTTACAAGGTTTGAGTACTCCAGTCTTGTTTGCCTTATTCAAAATACAGCTTGTTATCATCAAGAAGAGAGTATTTCTGGTTTGAAAAACAATGAAGAAATAAGAGCTTTGTAATAAATAATCTCAACAAGGGAGTAATACAGGAGATAGATGCTTAGCTTGTCACTTCTTGGTGCTTTGGAGTGTTTAATCCTCCAGCCTTAACATTCTTAAAATAGCTTAGATAATTTTCTTGACTCATAGAAAACATAATCGAGGGCTGTGAGCAGCCCTGTGTTAGGGCTTGTACGGCAGCAAGGCAGGTCACGGGTCTGCCTGGGGCTGAGGACATGGGGCAGAGCTGTCCAAAGGGGAATGGATTGGATCCTCCTGCAGGTCAGCATTGTATCCTGTTCTCTCTGGTTGGGTGAGTGTCCAGTTTCATAAGCCTGCCAAGTTCTACTGCTGTTTTCTCTCCTCCTGTTTCTTACTTGTTCTGAGATGGGCAATGGAAGGGAAAAATCAGAAGGGAGAGATGTGGAAAGTAAGGACTAAAAATATAATGCATATGATCCCTGGTATAAATCTGCAGAGCCTGTCTGGATGAATTTATGTGGTGTTAAAGATGACTAAATAATCATACAAACAGCCTTGTTTGTCTAAGATATTACAGGGAATTCTTTCAGATGCTTTTTTGAATACCTGAATAAGATGGAAGAAAATGTTCAGGAACTGTATGTTGAATTAAGAGTGGTGAAGGTTTAAATGAATTGTCTCTGAATTCATATTTTCATTATTAGGTGTTGCTGTTCTGCACTTTTTATTCAATTTTTTAATCAGTTATTAGTTTCCCACATGCAATTTCTCTATAGTGTTGGAGTTTTTGTTGCTGTTGGAAGACTTTAATTTTGTTGCACTGAGTGCTTTTTCTAGAGTTGTGGAGAAAAACTTTTGGCTTAAATTTGCCCCTTCCTTAAGATTTGTCCTGGATTTAATTTTCTAAATCTGCCTCTGTTTTTGTTCCTTTTGACAGTTTCTTATTTGTTCGTTCTGTTTAGATATTATTAGATGCAAAGTCTTGCCTGCACTACTGCATTTATGAACAAAATGTGACTCTGCTTTGATTCTGTTGCCATGACTCTTGGATCTTTGCAAATCTTCAATTGCTTTTTAAATCTTGTCCATAGATGAGAAGTTATTGTGCAGATGCTAAATGCTGAGATTCCCCCTCCACCCCCCCATATTATTTTTGCCAGCTGGGAGGATGCATTCATGGACTGTGAATGGAAGTGCCACGTGGCTCAGCATTTTGTAAAGTAGATGAAGTATCCCCAGAAGAGTCCCTTTCTCATCAGTGGAAGGATATCAGAATGTATAATGTGTTTTCCACTGTGGGACAGGTTTTATTTCTTTCCCTGTGATCTCTGCAGCTGAACATTTTGCAGCATGGGGCAGGCCTGTACAAGGTATGGCATGAAAATAATGAGGCCTGATTTTCCATGGGCTCAGGTCATACTGTGCATCACCTGCTTTCAGTTCACTGCAAACATGCCTGCTCCTAATTTCAGCCTGGCACTGGCTGATCAAAATCTCCTCATCCAGGCTTTGTAGGCAGCAGGATAGAAAGCCCTCAGGAGAAACTGAGGTGGGCTGGGAAGAGCTGGTCTTGGAATCCAGAAAAATGGGCTGCACTCAGTGACAACTTTGAAGAACACCAGTCTGTTAATCTTTTGTAAGGTACCCAGCATATAGTGAGTGATCTTAGAGTTGTGGGGACTGGGGTTTTTATTTCCTTTTTGACATCCTTCATGTCTGCAATGACAGCTTATTGACACTGCTGAGAAGGGAAACTTAGCAACTTCCAGGGCAAAACCACGCACTAAATCCTCCTGAACTTCTTCAGCACCCAAATTGCCTTTTCCAAATGTTATCAGATGTTATTTGTGGTGGACTTTGGCACATTTATTTAGGACACGAGGCACTTCAGATATGATTATGTTCAGAACTAGAATTTTTTTTAATGGACAAATTTTCTCTTCATTGTTTGTACCTTTAATCTCTGAGAATGGAAACTGTAATGGCTACGTATAGTTTGTGTTTGGTCCCAGTTCTTCTGAATTTGAACTTCTGAAGCTGTTTTTTAATAAATGGAGATCTTTTCCAGTTCTAAGGAGGATAACATTACTCTGAGTTTCATAGTTTGATTTTTATTTAACATCCATGTTGAAAATGGAGCAGAAATCAGTATATAAATAAAAGGCAACCAGCGTTCTTTTAGGAAGGTCTTGTGTTTGGGTAGCTTGGTAGAAGTCATAAGGTGTGAATGTGTTCCCTCCTAAAGGTTAAGTCCTTGCTGCTGTAAGAAATCCCTTTGGCAACTGAACACTCCACTCATGAGATCCTTTCCTGAAATGGAACTGCATTACTAAGAAGTACATTACTCATGGTTGAGAGAACCCACTGAAGACCAGAATTATGTGAATATTAAAGAATTTTGAGGGTGGAAAGTGTTGACAGAGTTTCTGCTTTAAGCTGAAGGAAGATCCTGTGGCAGTCCCCAAATTAAGCAGTGAGAATTCTTTCTGAGGGCTTCCTTACATGGAGCCCCAAGTCAAGTGTGGCTTCTGGACTGCATCTCTGTAAGATTTTGGTGGGTGCGTGTCCTGTCCTGAGGGGTGGTTCTTGGGATTTGGGAGCCAGTCCATCCATGGCATGTTGTTTCTACCTGATGTAGGAGTAAAGAAGAAAACACATCCTAATTCTGCTGTGGAGCAGAGACCCCATTAGGGAAGAAGGGCACTTTTCTCTTGCTGCTGGGGGGACTGTTCTATTAGAGGCAAAAAATGCCTGAGAGAGGTTTTTCCAGCATGCTTTTCATGCAGCTTATTATAGCCATGTCTTCCTTGGCTTATATTGAAGGGAAGAAAAGGTTTACAAGGCTTGTTGTTCCCCTGGGGCATGGGGAGGGTGCTTGTATGAACCATCACAAAACCCTAAAACCAGGAGAAAATTCAGTGGTTCGGGTAATTGAAATTGTATGAGCAGAAATCTTCCTTCCATGTGTAAAGAACTGACTCTTCAGTTTGAATCCTGCCTTTCTAATCACAAGTCTCTTGTTTTTCCTACTGACTTCCCTCTTTATTACAGCAGTCATTTGCTGAACAGTCCTCATTTCTTCAACTTGCATCATGTTTTAATTTCCACCCTACAACATCTTGATTGTTATTTATTGTGGGACTTACTTTTAAGCTATTCCTTCAGTGTATTGTGACTCTTCAAACAGCCTGCAGGCATTCTAAAAAGAATCATTTAAATAAAGCTGTCTCATAGTGCCTAGTTATCCTCCCGCCAAAAAATCTTTAGAACATTTTGCCGACTCGTGTATTCATTCGCTTTGCTGCTTTTTGTGCTTGGTGGGCTCGCCTTGATGACCTATTGATGTGGAAACCCACAGCGATTTCTGATCGGTAAATGTACCGATTAATATAATGATATACTAATGATGTTTAAGTTATTACTAAGAATAGTACATTTCCCCTAGCTTAAACTTGCTGGGAAAAGGGGTGCTCATAGTTGAAAAACGGAGGTTGTGCTGTCTGGTTCTTTCAAAAGGCTCTTGCTGTACCAGTTTATGAACTCAGGTGAATTCACTTCCAATGTTAATGCGGGCAGACTTTCCGGGAACAAGCGGCCCGTCCCCTGAAGCTCGGGTGTCTGTGCCGATGACCGCAGGCACAGGCAGAGCTGTGCCGGGCAAGCGGCGCTACTCTTTTCCCGGGCGGCGGCGGTACCGAAATAGCTGCGGCGGCCGGGCTCTGCCTCCCTGCCCGTCAGCGCGGGGCCCAATGGCTGCGGGGTCACACGTCAGCCGCAGCACGCACGGCTGAGTCAGGCTCCGGGGAAACAGCGCAGCCAGCGCNCTGCCGCGGAAATGATGGGAATAGCCAGTATGCCGAACTTAACAAGTAATGCCAAAGGATGCTGATCTGGCTTTCAGAGCTGCCTTTTTGGAAGGAGCAGAATTCCTTTGTGCCCTGATTCCGAAATTGTTCCCGTGCTTCTGTGTTTCTTCCCTGATAGACACGAGAGGAAGGTGCGTATTTGTTAACGGGAATAACGTGTGGGCATTATTCGGGAGAAGAATGAGGAAAAGGCGAAGTACTGTCCTTTGTGTGCACAGGTCAATTGAAATGTCTGCTGACAAAGAACAGGCTTGAGGGGGAGGAAGAGGGGCATAAGCGCTGTCGTTGTGTAAGTCCTGGCAGGATGAGCAGAAGGGATTTCTTCTAAAGCCTCGGAGCATGGCAGCTGTAACTTAGTGTCTAGATAAAGCTCTATAGCCTGATTCTACAAGTGTTGATTATGGGAATCATCCTAGCGAAGGGTGGACCTAAGTTTATGTTTTAAGGTGAGTTAATATAACTTTTAGAAGACAGACGGGGTGAGGGGTAAAAATCTTGGTTCATTTTCCACTGCTGTGTCCATTTCATTTGTTTAAGGTTTCAGGGTGGGTTTGGGAGTAATAAGTGTATTGGTTAAGCACCATAATTCTGTGTAGACAAGAGCTAGTTTTATGAAACAAGTATATTTATTGGCAGTATTCAGTAGGACGCACGTAGAGCTTTTATGTTGGAATACGTGCTAATTATTTTGGCAGTAGAATTAATTCAGTCTAATGACTTCTTTTAATAATTAGTAATAGATTCAAAGCAATCTGTTGTTATGTATAAAGACAAACTGAAGCTCTCCTTCCACAGATGATTCCAAAGCATCATTAAATTGAAGAGCATTTACATTTTTTAAAAACAGCTCTTCCCTTAACTACAAAAATAGGAAGCATTACCAATATGACAAGTTGCCATTTTGATGGTACTTTTTTTCCCCCTCCTTCACATCATATTAAATAGATTTGCTTAAATAAAACCTTGAGCTTATTTGGTTTCTTCATGAGGCAACTGCTTTTTAAGAAAATGCCTCGTTCCCTCACAAAGACAGAGCTTCCTTGATCCCTGTCTGAGGGGGAAAATAATTTCTATGACTGACTTAAACTTCTTGAATGGGTGTAGTACACATGTTCCAATAGTCCTTTGGAGCTAGGGAAAAATGAGTATTGAATTTGTGACTATTGCCAAAATACATGAATATTTATGAGATTGTTCGGTTGTTTTGGTTTGTGCTTGCTTATTTGGAGGCAGGGAGGATTGTTTTTAGTTTTTTTCCCCTGTAGGGAAGTAATTGATAAAGCAAGATGTTCTTCCCTTTTTATAAACTTTAGGGTATGAGGTGGCCTTACATACATGGGACTTTTTCCAACTTTAGTGAGTGAAGATACGAGGATTTAAAATGGTGTTTTCTTTGTTCTTTTTTCTCTCCTACGCTTTTAAATTAAATGTAAAGTCATTCAGCACGCAGGAGGAAATTCTGCTTACGGGTCAGTGCTGTGCCTTACAGCTTCCACAGCCCCGAGCACAGCTGGTGGTCACCAGCCAAGGAATCAGTTGTAAGCTGACTTTGCAAACACTTCTTTTCAGGGAGAAATAGAAATGGTCATTATAGCTCCAGATCTTTCTTGGAGGCTTGAAGTGAGGCTCTGTGCCAGCTCCACTGGGTGCTGTGGCTGAGATTCCAGGTGAACGCAGCGTGGCAGCCACGGCTCCTTGGCACTTGGAGCTTGCAGTGTTTCCCTGCTGTTGGAGCAGTCCCTGTGGTGTGTCTGCTCTGCCTCTGTGGCCCACAGGAGTTCCTGTTTGCTGGCTCTTCAAATGGGGCAGCTCTGCTTTGGTCAGTCCCGTGTCCACTGGTGTGGATTGGCAGGAAGCTGCCACAAACATCACGGCTGTGGAACTCCCCAGTGAATGCCAGTTTGTCTTGCCTTCGTCACTGGGGCCAGCTTTGTACTTAGTTACCCTCACATTGCTGCTGTGCAGTGGAGGCTTTGTGCATTCCCTGCAGAAACAACCTCCTGGCCCCGCTGGCTCTTTTAGGGGGGAAAAGAGGATGTGATCCAAGTGCTCCTATCAAATAAATCAAAATTACTTGGTAGTTCTGATGTCTTTCATTTTCTTTGAAAACTTGCAACTTCTTCTAAAGGCTCTTTACAGGAACATAAAAGTCACAGGTCTTCTTTCATATGTACAGGCCACAAATGAGCTCCTTTTTCAGAGTAACAATAGAGCAGCTCAGGGACACAACTTTCCTAGTCAGGTAGCACAGGGTAAAGCCGATGCCTGTCTCTTCTGACATGCTAAGCTCTACCTCTGTATCTTCTCTTTGTTCAGATTTAAACTCATGTTACTTTTCTTGTTCACTGTAGAACAAAGTTGCATTTGAGGGGTAGCATTGATCCGAGTGGTCACGCTATTGAATACATGGAACTCCGAGTTTGTCGGGTACATATCCAACAGATCGAAGAACTATTTTTTGTGAACTGTGACTCAACAGTGATGAGAGTTAAGATTGACATTTTAGATGGCTGTTACTAAGATGAATGAAGATTCATGATTCAGCCCGTGCTTTCTCAAGCCAAACTGCTTGGATTCTCAAAAACCTTGCAATTTTGGCTTGCATCTTGTGGCTAATAGATGATGCGTCAGTCTCACAGTTAATGTTAATCTGTACATTAAAGGAGGAAAGTACATCATAGAAGCAAGCAAATGAGTGCTGTGACCAGCTACAATTTGAACAGCACTATTTACTAATCTGTCTGTTTCAGAAGCAGTTGATTTACTATTCAAGGATCGTGCCTCCTCCAGCTGGCAGCCTCTGCGTCTCCTGGTGTGGCGCGCTGAGCTGAACTGATGGCCCAGGCTCCGCCAGGATGGCTGTGGCTGGCAGCAGGAGCGGGATGGATAATCCCTGAGCCCTGCCCCTCTCCTCCAGGCTTGCTGGCTGCTGGCACCAAAGCAGAAGGAGCCCCAGTTGCCATTTGGGGAGGTCCAGCTGTGCCTGACACAGCCCTTCCTCGGGGCTCCTTCCTTGGGGCACAGCTCAGGAGGAAGCGCGGTGCCAGCTGAGTCAGTGTCGCTTCCTGCAGCACCTGTTCTTATCAGCTCCTGGGAAGAGATTATTATTAACTAGGGCTTGCCCTGCTTCACTGGGAACTCTGAATCACTGCTTGGAGGGTAATATGGCTTTAGATGGTTTTCTGGATTAAGAATCACATTTTAATTGCCTTCTCTGTTAAAGGGGAATTCGTGTTTGCTCTGCCAAAATGTGTGATAAGCCTGCATCCCATTACAGTGGTTCAGTTTCATTTTCTAGTGTGTTTCCCTTATTTAAAGCAAATAGAGCTCTTTAGTTCCTGAGAAACAGTGAGTCATGCATTTTGATACTATAAAATGTGACACCTGCAAAACTCTGTTTTCTCACAGCATGGTTGGAAATGTTATCAGGTCTAGGATCAAAGCTGTGCTTAAACAGAGGCCTGATCACATGAGGCTTTATTGGGATTTGCAGAGATGTTTTGTCACCAGAATGCTATGTAGGTGTTTGAGTACTCTACACATAAACACCCCCTTTTGTGGCACCCTTGATTGTACCATAGCATGCAATATGAATGCATAGAGCTTCTTTAAAAAATAAAAGTGCCTTTTTTTTTGAAGTTTAGCTGTAGTAGTAATGAATATTGTCATGTTTAAACTGGGACTAGACTTTGGTCCTGAATTTGAGACTGTAATCCATGTTCCTAATAATTTATGGGCATATTTTGTATCTATTAATATGGTTGTATTATGTATGTATATATCTGTCTCAAAGGAAAGGTGCAAAGGTTTTCCTAAATTGCTGAATTTTTTTGAGGTTTGCAGATCTCACTCTTGCAGATTTTTACACATTTCACTTTAAAAATAAAGAATTTACCTTTCTCTAATAGAGAGACATGCTAGCCATACTGAAATGTTATAAATTTTAATACCTTCAGAACTGCATTGGAAGTCCTCAGGAAATTTCCTTTTAATGGAAGTGCTTGGATCATTATTCTTGGCCTGTAAATCTCAGTGTTTACAGCCAGAAGCAAGGCTTGCAGTTCTTTTCCCTTATTCAATAGACCTTTGGCTGACTCCACATCCCAAAGATGCATTTCTTACTGAAGCATATTTTAAGCTTGGCAGGAAACAGGATTGCAGCAGATTCCCTCTGCACCAGACTTGTGCTTTGTCAACAGGAGATCCTGCCCTCCTTCAGGAGCTCCTGTGCCTTAGTGAGAGGTCCATTTCTGACTCCTTGCCTTGTGCTACACACTCATCTGTCACAGCCTTTTTGTTCTCAGTAAAGCTCCTCTTCTTATCAATCACTGAAACCTGAAACTGCAACGTCTTGTGCTAATGGAAAGCCTTGAATTTTCTTTTTGTCATTACTTCTAAGCAACCTAAAAAGAGGACACTGCTCAAGCTGCTTGTCCAGTAAATGCTTTTATATTTGTTGTGCTTGTGTAGTCAGGGCAGCGCTCTTACCTCTCTGTTCTCCTGCAGCATTCCTGCAGTCATGATTTCAGGTCTCTTGGTAGGAGTTATGGGATCTGCAGGCAAGTGGAGCATTGAGGTTCCTCTGGGAAATCATGGCTCTGCTTTGTCTGTCAGCCCTTGTAGCTGTGCAGGTGTCTGTCTGGGTTATCCACTACCCGAGGCTTTGGCAATTTCTTCAGCTAAACCCATAAATTAGGAGTGTTGTCATGCCCACACTTGAAAGGTAAAACAGCAAAGGAATTGCTTTAGGAATTCTGGTGGGGTGCAAAGACACAGACATGTCTGTGCTGTCCAGACATAAATTTGTCTCTTTTAAAGAGTATAAATAGAAGATCTAAGGATTTTTGGTAAATTCAACAATAGCTGTTGCAAGTTGATTTTTAATTTTTAGAGTTGTGGATCTCAAAACTGACTAGTTTTGTTGGTTGCTTTAATAATTGCAAAATGTAGTTGATATCTTAAATTGAGTAATGTAACAATCACAGTCTAAAACATCTTAAACTATTACATTAGATTTGCTGGTTTGGAGCAAACATCCTACTTGTTACTGGCAGTCTGCTAGGTTGTGGCTTTGACAGTATAGTTCATGTTTGCTGCCTGGGTTGTGGTGGCATAGTATTGTTCTTTTTAAGAATAAGTGAAAATTTAAAACAGAATGTGCAAAAGCAAACTCTTGGCTGGTGTTTCTTTATGTATCCCCTCATTTAAGACTGACTACCTTTGCAAAGGGCAAGTTGCAGGAAAAGTGTAAAGTCAGCCTGTGGTCTGAGAAGGTTTTGCCAAAACAGGTTGCACTGGGGGAAAAAAAAAAGTGATGCCTAACTTCTAATTTCATTATTTGATTAGAACATTTAATTTAACAGTAAGAATCAAAATGAAATGCTCATTTGTATTTGACCTACCCACTCTGGAAAATATTTGTGTGAATGCATCTTCACAGGCAGGCTCAGCTGTCTCTGTACATCACACAGCAGCAAACAGGTAATTCTTGCTGTTTACTTAATGTTCCAAGTAATTGTTTGTAAATACAAACATGAGTACAACAAAGAAAATGGAGCTGGATAATCCTAATCTTGGAAACATGTTCATGGAGTGTGAATGCCTTGAAAATTTAGATGTGTACCGTCTCTGAACTTTGGAAATGCTGAGCATGTCACTTATTTCTGTTTTCAGCACCTCATCCCGTGTTGCTAAAGGAATAGACTACACCAAAATGAGCCTCCATGGTGCAAGTGGTGGACACGAGAGATCAAGGGACAGGCGCAGATCCAGCGACAGATCTCGTGACTCATCCCACGAAAGGGCAGAATCTCAGCTCACTCCGTGCATCAGGAATGTCACTTCACCAACAAGACAGTATCATTCTGGTGTGTGCAGATCCCTGCCGTTTCAGGATTAAAATTCTCTAAATTTGAGTACTATTTTGTTAAAGGAATACAATAAAAAGTGTTATTTGTTGATGGCACAACAGACAAAATTCTTATGGGTGCCCTGGGCTGGGCATACCCTTCTTTGATGGGCTGTAACTTTTTTTTCAGTCTGCAGTGTGTATTCCTACATGTGTATTCCTACATTCCTGTTATGTAGTTCAAATCACAAGAACAATCTAAGTTTTGGAAGATAATTGACTGAATACTTCCCTGTTACTGTAAAGGGTCTCAGTATTTGGAAATAGAGGAAATAGGGATTTTTTTGACAAACCATGGTTTGTTTCTCTGAGATGGAGCACCAACTGTGATGCAATAGCTTCTGTATTATGTTGAGTTCCTTTTTCAGTTCTACAGTAGTAGATTTTCTTTGTAAAGACTTTTGGGGAAGGTGAGGTAGATTTGATCTCTAGGGTGATATAAACTTCAGAGTCTCATAAATGGGCAGTTATTTTTGAAGGTTTCTTTAACCAGAATAGATTTAAACAAAATAACTTGTACTTAACTTCTGCAATTGATGTGTTTTGTGCCTGGAATGACTCAAACTGTATAGACCTCAGGTAAATCTCTAATTTCATTTCCTGTTTTTTCTCCTTCCACCTCGTCGCCACTAAAGACCGGGAGAAGGATCACAGTTCATCTCGGCCCAGCAGCCCCCGGCCCCAGAAGACATCCCCCAATGGTTCTGTTGTCAGCATGGGCACCAGCAGCAGGAACAGCAGCCAGTCCAGCTCAGATGGCAGCTGCAAGGCTGCTGGGGAAATGGTGTTTGTGTACGAGAATGGCAAAGAGGGAGCTCGGAATGTCAGAACTTCCGAGCGAGTAACGCTCATCGTGGACAACACCAGATTTGTTGTGGATCCTTCCATCTTCACTGCACAACCTAACACAATGTTGGGCAGGTTTGTATGTGTTTTGGTTTTTTTTCCTTAGTCTCCAACTGTTACAGAGAACCATAAATCCTTTATGGATATTTAAAGTGTTTAAATAGCTGTTGGACTCATATTGCTGCAGCTGCTCTTGCTAATGTTTAATATTACCAGTTTGAAAATGTCTTTAAGTAAAAAGCAAGTGCAAGTTCTCTGGTTTTGGCAGGGAAGCCAAGAGATGTCTATTACCTAGAGATGACAGCTGATAAATAAATTACCATTTCATGATGTTCCCATTTCTTTCAGTCTTCCTGGGCATTGCTTTTGTGTTCAGTCTGCCTCATTCTTCCTCATTCTTAAAGCTAGGTGCTTCGTAAAACAAAGTGCCATAGTGAGTGTAGACAAAACAGCAAGGAAGAAAATCTTCAAGGTATTTATTTTGCTTAGTGAGCCTACCCTGACGATATTCAAGTTCATCCCATTTATCTTCTGAAATGTCAAATAATCAGTATAACAGCCATGAGCCACTCAGCAAAGAGGCTGAGTGCTCAAAATGATCAACACTTGAATGCAAGTCCTCAATGTGTAATATTTTCTGTAGAAATGATAATGAGCAACGTATTTAACGTGTTTGCTTGGTGGGAAAAGAGTCAGCTTTTGACTTGCTTAAATTGTGGTTGGTTTTACCTTGTCCAAATGCAGAGGGCACCACTTCAAATCTTGCATCAAGAAAAAAAGAGAAGGGTTTGTCTGTGTCACTTTGGATTTGTCTTTTTCATTAAAATATAGCTATTTCTCAGCACATGAAGATATAATCTCATATTTAAAATACAGGTATATAAATCTCTTTGCCACAGTACAGGTAATAAATGTGATTACACAATTTCTGCTCTGTTTAAATCACCCCAGTGTGGGATAAATAGTACCTTGGGTCCCTATGTTGTGAAAAGTTGGGTGAGTCACAGAGAAGGCAAGAAATGCTTCTCTGTCTAAACTGTCAAAGGAAATAAATGGAAGTAAGAATCAATAGAATTAAGTAATTGATTTAAAGCACTTGTATATAATACAATACGTGCATACTTTTAAATATCCAGACAGATGGAAGTGTATCAGCTGAAAAAAAGCAATGAAATAGTTTCCTTTTCCATGCCCAGCCTCAGAGTAAGTGGTGCTGCCTAATGCACTGGATTTTTTGTGCATGTGTGATGCTGAGTTATTCTCCCTTTGGGATTGGTTCAAGGAACAAGCTTATTTTATCTTCTGCTAATTGAAAAGTAGGTTAATAAAGATATGGAATTAGTGCTCTAACACGCAGGTTATTTATAAACCCACTTTCCCTCAATGTCAGTCTGCAGGATGCTAAGCAGGAACAGCTTGGGAGGTAAAAGTAACTATAATAATGTATGATTTACCTTAAGCCTGTATCCTGTTGAGCTGCCTTTTTCTAAATATTATTTCTTGAAGAGCGTTCAGAAAAGATGTCAGATCATGAAGTGAAAAACATCATCCCAAATGACAGAATGCACTGCTTTTCCCCTGCAGTTTTTGTACAATTTCTTGCATTTTATTTTTCTTATTTGCAAACAAGAAAACCGTAGTAAGGAGTTCTAACCCAAATTACTTTCATTCTTGAGCAGGATGTTTGGATCAGGCAGAGAACACAACTTCACACGGCCCAATGAAAAAGGAGAGTATGAAGTTGCTGAAGGAATTGGTTCCACTGTGTTTCGTGCTATTCTGGTGAGTTTTGAGGGGCAAATGCTGTTAGGACAAGCACTACCAAGAAGTAAAACTTCTTGGTTTAACCTAACTTGCATATCTTGCTTTTGTAAATGGCATAGATACTGCTCTTCATGTTGTTTAGTAGAGGGGGGGAAATGCTTGCTGTGAACCCCTTTTCCTAGACATGAACGTATGAGAGTCGGGAGAGGGAAAGTACACGTGAAAGAACCAAAAATTACTGCTGCCAGCAATCAGTTCACCTTTTCCTATGCATTTAGTTCACCAAATTCAGGTATTTTTACCCTTGTATAGCTGAAATTAGGTGAAACACACTACTGGAAGTGAACTTCCCACAGCTAACAGGAGTAAAGCAAACTTCAATCTGAGATGGAAATGGCCCCTTATTTAATATCCACACAAGGAAATAGAGAGCTGCTGGACTGCTTTGTCAGCAGCCTTGGAATGGGAAGAGCTCAGTGAATTATAGATAAAAGACAGCAAAAGTACCAGTGTTAATAATTGTCACTTAAATAACAATTTTAACAAGAACTTACTGCTCTGAATGCAGCTCTGAAAACTGAGAAATTTGAGGACAGGAAGAGTCACAAAGTTTAACATTTGTTGCTGTCTCACATTTTGGGGTCTTTCTTTGTGGAGAAGGTGTCATGAATGAAATGATGAAGTGTTTCTGCTGGTGGATGTTGTGCATTGTGTTTTCTCTGGGTGCATCCTGCAGGATTACTACAAGACTGGGGTGATACGCTGTCCTGATGGGATATCTATTCCTGAACTGAGAGAAGCATGTGACTATCTCTGTATCTCCTTTGAGTATAGTACTATAAAATGCAGAGATCTGAGTAAGTACAGAGTTCATTAAAATAATTTGAATTACACAAATTGACTTAAGTGCCCGTGTGTTAATTCTAAATCATGTCCTTTATTAAGAAGATGTCTGGCGCTACATGAACAAAATCCATCCCTTTTTATCTCTTATGTAATAAAGCCCTAAAACCAGTGGCTTTATGTTCTTTGAAAAATAATGTCTGATATTTCAGCATCTGATTCTGTGCCGCGGTCCCCCTGTGGAATACTTAGCTCTATGATTGCATTTGCAGTACAGACACAGTAATGTTCAGCGGTCCCTGTTTTTGCAGAGGACAGGGAGGATAATTTTTTCAGCTCCTTGCTTAGGAGAATGAGGCTGTCTCCCTGGTGGCAGTAGCACAGCTTTGCTGGTGGAGTGGCCTGCTCCAGGATTCCTAGCACGTGCCATTCTCTCCAGCTCCTTCCCCTGATCACAGCCCAAGCCTTGGCCTGTGCCTCGAGTTGATGTGCTCTCCCTGTGTGTGCAGTGCAGGGCCAGCCTGTGGCATTCCTGCTGGGAATGCTGTGCAGGACACCTGTGCCTTCCCCAGCAAGGGCCACCCACCCTCCACAGGCCCGAGTTCTCTGTCCTTACAGGGATTTAGCAGCTCCTGCCCTGAGGGCTTTGAGAAGCTTTGGTTTTAAGCTGCTGCTTATGAAACGTGGGTTGTGTGCTCTGCTCTCTCGGCAACTGGCTTAAATGATGTTTCTTTTAGGAAAACCAAGAGCAGCCTTGCACAATTACCAAATGTTTAGCAGTAGTAAAATGCAAGGGAGGTCTCAAAGTCACTCCTCTGTCTGCCCAACACCGTGTTAATATCTGCAGGACAGGCTGGTCAATATTCAACAAGGTGTGAACTTACATAAGCTCATAAACTAAGTGTCTTTACACCAGTCTGCAGTAATACTACAAGATAAACAGATCCTCTCTTTCTTATTGCTGCCTTCATTTCTTTACCAAGCTCTCAAATGTGCCTGTGCTTAAAATTTTCTCCTAGGTGCTCTCATGCATGAATTGTCAAATGATGGTGCTCGCAAGCAATTTGAGTTTTACCTGGAAGAAATGATTCTGCCATTAATGGTGGCCAGTGCCCAAAGTGGGGAGAGGGAGTGCCACATCGTTGTGCTGACAGATGATGATGTTGTTGACTGGGATGAAGAGTATCCCCCTCAAATGGGAGAGGAATATTCACAAAGTAAGTTTATCCTCACTGTTCCCACCAAGCCACACTGTGGTAGAGGTAGCAGTGAATGTGCTGATTTAAAGTTGTTGTACAGAAATAAAACTTAGTTTGGGTAGTTCTACTTAATATTTTGTTTCACAGAAGCATATGTTGCTTGTTATGTTCAAATGTAATTAAAAAGAGAATAATTTTTATTATTAAGGTATTGTCAGCCAGTGAGGGGGAAGAAAATACTTCTTCAGGAAAGAGCTTGAGGGGAGAAATGGGTAGGAGTCATGTTTACTGTGGGAGAACAGTTAGAGGTTTTTTTGAGGGGAAAAAAGTGTTACTATTTTTGGAATATTACAGTTGTGTGGATGGTGAATTTAAGCACCTGTAATGTAAATGGACTGTACTTCCCTGCAAGATGTGCACCCAGTATCTTCAGCTGTTTTTCTCTGGAGTTCCTCCCCCTCTTCTGAAATAGAAATACTAGAGTATAGCAAAACAGTGGAAAAGATAAACTTTTGTGTTTTAAGGCTAGAAGATTAATATTTGAACACAGGCGTTTTTTTTCTCATTAAAATGTATTTTTAGTTATTTACAGCACGAAGTTGTATAGATTCTTCAAGTACATTGAAAATAGAGACGTGGCCAAATCGGTTCTGAAGGAAAGGGGGCTCAAGAAGATCCGACTGGGCATCGAAGGTAAGGGAAGCAGTGCTGGTACTCCCCTCTCCTTCAGGGTCTGCACTTCTCTGCTTTATGGTTTTCTCTGTAGCTGGGAAAGCAAGGGATTGGTGGTGTCTTTCCTGCTGAGGCTCAGTGGCTGAATGGCCAGAGGGGGAATGGTACCCAGCTAGAAAACCTGATTATGGGCTCCAGACTGGTGTCCAAGCTGTGTCCGGCTGCTGGGCTCTGTACAGACAACTTAGGTGCTTTCTACTGCCTTCATGACTTGCACCTCGTGCCCTTTGCCCTTTAGTTTCCACACAAAATCTTCTCTGTGCTTTGTTTGAGTAACAGTGCATTTGTAGTTTTGGATATTGTGTTCTTGGGCTGGTATCCTTTCCAGGGTGTGAAGTGAAAAATGTTGTGCTAAGTGGCAGGCAAACGTTTTCTTTCAGGAATTACAAAACTATGCAGAGGGTCAGTGAAGTGCAAAGAAATACAGATCTGAAAGAAACATCATGTAAGTTAGGAGGTGGCTCTGTAAAATCTCACTGAGTAATCTGATTGTTATTATAAATGTAAGAACTGGGTTTCTTTGCATTACATTTTTCTTCTGATTGTTGACCCAGATATTTTAGAATCCAGCCTTTATAATTAGCAGGATTTCTATCCTTCACTCACCGAGTTGTCATAGTTACGTTTGTTATTTGCCAAGAAAAAGCAAATGCTTTTAACTGGTGAGCTCTAAAATAACTAATTTCAGCTGAACAAGGTGGGAGCCTTTTAGCTAAACAAGAACTGGCCCTGCCTGCAATGCTGGCTAATAGCAGACTATTCTGCTGGCATTTCTGGGTTTGACAAGGAACAGCTGTGGCACCAAACTGGGATGCTGGTGCCCTGTAGTAATTGTGTAAAATGGACACCATTGTTGGAGGACAGGGGAGAGGGGATTTGAACACAGCAAACCTTCTCCACTGGCAGTGCCAACGGGTGCTGTGCTGTGTCCCAGCAGCGCTGATGGGGCTGTGCTCTGTGGGGCAGGGCTGATGGGGCTGTGCTCTGTGGGGCAGTGCTCTGTGTCCCAGCAGGGCTGATGGGGCTGTGCTCTGTGGGGCAGGGCTGATGGGGCTCCCAGCAGGGCTGATGGGGCTGTGCTCTGTGGGGCAGGGCTGATGGGGCTGTGCTCTGTGGGGCAGTGCTCTGTGTCCCAGCAGCGCTGATGGGGCTGTGCTCTGTGGGGCAGTGCTCTGTGTCCCAGCAGGGCTGATGGGGCTGTGCTCTGTGGGGCAGGGCTGATGGGGCTGTGCTCTGTGGGGCAGTGCTCTGTGTCCCAGCAGGGCTGATGGGGCTGTGCTCTGTACAATCAGTGCTGATGGGGCTGTGCTCCTGCCTTTGCCAGGTTACCCCACGTACAAGGAGAAGGTGAAGAAGCGGCCAGGCGGGAGGCCCGAGGTGATCTACAACTACGTGCAGCGGCCGTTCATCCGCATGTCGTGGGAGAAGGAGGAAGGGAAGAGCCGGCACGTTGACTTCCAGTGCGTGAAGAGCAAATCCATCACCAACCTGGCGGCGGCGGCAGCGGACATCCCGCAGGACCAGCTGGTGGTGATGCACCCCACGCCGCAGGTGGACGAGCTGGACATCCTGCCCATGCACCCGGCCCCCAGCAGCAGCGAGCTGGAGGCCGAGGGCCAGAACCCCCCGCTCTGATCCCGCCGCCCCAGCACCAGCATGCTCCCCACAGTGACTGTTCTCAGCTCATACCACACTGCAACGCCAGTTTCTCCATTGTGTTCCGGTGTTTAGGATATTGCAGCGGGGCCCTGGCACGGCCCCGGGGGGTGCCCGGTTGCTCCGGGAGGAGCGCAGCTCCGGCGCTGGGCTCGCTGACGTGCGTGTCTGTGTTTACCAGTAGGTTTGTGACGTTGGTGACTCCGTGGGCTGGCCTGGCCCCGCTCCGCGGCCCCGGCGGTGCCGTCGCGGCACGGGGTTAGGAAGCGGAGTGGGAATTGATAGCAGCACTTTACAAATGGTTGAGAAATGGAATTTGAAGCCATTTTTTATAAATGTATTGCACAATACTAACAAAGTGCTTCTATCAAAGGTGTTAACTGTACATAGTTTTGCTCTGAATAGATTGACCCTTTTGAAGTTATTGTATATGGTTGAGCACAAAACTACTTACTCTCGGGGTTTTTGGATTGAGGACGTGATTCAATGACCCACGTAACATCTTGTTCGAGTTCTTTAGTGAATTTTTTCACTTGTTTGCAGCGTGAGCCATGTTCAAAAATTGTGAACAACGGACAGGGGCTTTATCTTAAATTTTGCCTTACCTTAAGCTGTTCACAAATATTTATTTAATACATTTTTCATAAGTGTCATGAAATAGGAAAATGCAAATGGTTCATTCTTCATTTATTAATGATTGTAAACAAGTTTTTCATGCAAATAAAGTTTCCATTATTTTAATGGGCTTGAATTATCTGTGAATTATGAATTTTGCAAGTAGTTGCTCTTCTTTCCTCAGGGGAAGGATGGTTAATATTAAGTGAAAAACAAGTATTTCTTAAAGATAATCAGCCTCTTTCACGCACCCACCTGTTGTGCTTTTCTTGGGATAAACCTGGATCTAGGAGTAAGAAACACAAGCTTCTCTGGGAATTTACTGTCATGACAAAGTCGTGTAAGTGTAGGTAAGGCACTGGCTTTTCTCCCTGTTCCCCCAAGGCTAAAGAAATGATAAATACCAAGTGCTTCTAGCATGCACCTTCAGCAGGGTTTTATCAAATTTATTTATCAAAGTAAATGCTCCATCTTAGAACAAGGGAAACATTTATTTTAAAAATATTTAACTGTCTAATACATTACACTTTAACAATATTTATAGTAAAGGATTCTTACAAGAAAGAATAAACAGCTTTATGGTACAATTAGTATAAGAAATATCCACATGGGGACCGTTTTGCAGTGTAAAAACACACCATACATCTGAAATGGTCATTTGCATATAAAAGCTACCACTGATGCCAGTGAGTTGCACAGTGATTTAAAAAAAAAATAAATTTCAAACAACAGAATCCAAAATATACAAGTATTGCAAGCTATACACAGCTAACCAAATCAACACAGAACACTGTAGCAGGTTATTCCACTTTGTCTGAAGTTACACATGGTAGGATGAGTTGCATTCTGACACAGCTTTTATGAAGTTCCCACATAAAAGCCTCTCAGTCCCACGAGTTTCACAGGCTGCGGAGCTCCAGCAGTAAATGCACTTGGCTGCGGGGGGCCGGTCATTTACAAGGGCCAGGGCAGGTCGCTGAAGTCCACGGGCCCGCCCAGCCCCGCGTCGGCCTCCAGCAGGCTCATGATGACGGCCATGGCCGCCTCGTCGTTGCTGGGGCTGCTGGAGCCCTGCTCCGTGTCGATCATGTCCATGCCGATGTGGGAGTTCTCTCCTGCAGGGAACACAGCGCGGCCTCACTGGGGCTGCTCCCCTCGCTGCCCCGCCCCGGGGCCGGGGACAGACAGGGGATACCCGGGGGCTGCTCGGCAAGGGCCACCACAGGGACAAACACAACCCTGCAGCAGCCCCTGAGCTGCTTCACGCTGACTCAGCAAGAGAAAGGAGGCTCCCAAGCACTCCCTAAGGAAAGTGCCACTGTAAAGGAAGGCTACAAACAGGCACACAGAGTGCTGGGTTGAGGGCTTTGTGCCTCAGCTGGAGCCTGCAGATGGTGAAAGCAAGTTACTGCTAAAACCATCTTCTTGCAGCGTCCACGTGAGTTTAGGGTGTTCGTGTGTGATTTCACTTACCCAGGATAGAGGAGTTGTCGGAATATGGGTACCCAGAATTATCCTGGATTTGTCCGGACAGCAGCCCAGCTGAAGAAATGTCTGGAGTGCCACCATTCAAGATCTTGAAAGACAAAACAGAAGCTCTAAAGCAGCATGAAGTGGTGCATTAAGTCTTAAACTGTCCTATACTGGATTTTTTTATATATGGTAGATGGACTTCCCAAAATAACCCTGTGGTTTATAACAAACCATCTTCTGAACAAGGAGAAATAGCAAAGCTGAAAACACCCAACCCTCCAGCTGTATTTTCCTTTATGCCATGCCAGCAGCCCCCATTCTGTGGACATGCTGAATACTGCAGGGCAGAAGAAGAAAGAAGAACTATTACTAGAATTGTAACTCTGTTCCAGCTCGGGAGTTTTATTGCAAGAACAAAGAGAGCTGGGAATAACAAAAATATTTACTGTCTGTTCCAGTTCAAGCAATTCATCA
This sequence comes from Aegithalos caudatus, assembly GCA_013389925.1. Lineage (NCBI taxonomy): Eukaryota > Metazoa > Chordata > Aves > Passeriformes > Aegithalidae > Aegithalos > Aegithalos caudatus. The sequence goes on from WEIU01014788.1 coordinate 87,442, forward strand.
TTTCTGAGAAAAAAAAAAGGTTAAGTAAGTCTGAAGCAGTGCATAAGGACCTGGATAAGTGTTCTTCTTGCTCTGGATAAAACTTCCTAAGCATTTAGAGATTGCTGGAAGCAGCCAGGACAAGTGTTCAGGTGGCTCAGTGCTGGTAATGGCACCTGAGTGCTACTCAAGCAATCTCAGAGCAATGCAGGTGCAGGGTGTTGATTTAAAATCAACCTGGCAGTGCCCCGGCGAGCACAGAACTGTCCTGGGTTGTGCTACAGCAGCACAGCAACACTGGATTCACCGGGCACAGCCGGTGCTCCAGCGCCAGCACTTCCAGCGTTCACCAGCACGGGGTGTCAGAGAGTTTTGGAGGGTGGAGAGAGAGGAGGAGAGCTGTTCCCTGCAGCTCTGCTGGAAAAACAGAACCTGAGGGGCAGGTGAGTGTCCAAGGCTGCAGGTGCTCGGGAGCTGCTCCCGCTGCCCTCCGGGCAGGGCTGTGACCCCGCAGCGCTTTGGCTCGGTCCCGGTTCCAGCCCAGCACAACTGCCCCTGGAGCTGTTCCCTGAGCACAGATCCCACATCCCCTGCCCTGACTGCCCCCAGACTGGGGGAAGCTTGTCCTTACCTTCTTCCCTCCTGGAGAGGATGTGTCGGGCGGGGGGGTGCTGGTGATGTTCAGGGGACTCGAGCCACAGCTGGAAGGTGATGATCCTCTTATCCTAAAACAGGCATAAAACGGGGCGTGGATTTACAATGAACTCAGAGACTTGGAGTTTTAAATGTTGACTTCAGTATCAGGTGCCATAAGGTGCTAAAAGCATGAGCTTCATCTTTGTAATCTCCCTTTTTCAGTGTTCCTCACACCAGGAGGAGCAGCAATGCTGTTATTTGCAGCCAGACCCACAGTCCTGTGTAAATCCTGCCTGCCTGGTCTGCAAGCTTTACATACTCCCTGTTCTTTTCCTGGACAGCCTTCACAGAGTCAGAAGGAAAAGGTCCTGGCTGCTAAGAAAAGCCTCATTTTTGAATATTTTACTTCAATTTCCACCAGCTCAGAGTTCCAGCTGCCTCAGTCACAGTAACCCAGACTCCTCCAGTGAGCTCCTGCTGCAGCAGTCCACTGGACACTGGATTGTTTGTAACTGCTCAAAGCCATGTTGTTCACTTCCATTTTCCATAGCCCGATCAAACATCGTTAATAATGAATAATGTATTGACTGTAGAACCAACGAATCCCCAGACTAAAGGGAGGAGGGGTAGTTACAGAGAAAAGCAATGGAAATGGGAATCTTCTCCTTGGCAGAGTTCCCCTGGGAAAGCTGAACAGAAGGCAGCTTTGGAAAATAGTAACAGCTGCTGAAAAAGGACTGGAACTAACCCAGGGTCCGAACTGCAATGCAAACATGGATGGTAGCTGCACTACTACACTCACTTGGGCTAATTAAATGTTTTACAGCTACTAAAAGGGATGGTTAAGCTTCAAAGGATTGGCTCAGCCATGTTTTTCTTCTTTTCCTCTTTCTCCTTTTCCTACAGCGAGGAATGAAGCCTTAGGGATAGATCTGCTGCTGCCTTAAGTGAGGATGGAGGGAGTCTCCTGCCTGCAGCAGGAATAAAACTATGGGAAACAGACTGAATGTGTTCCTGGACTGCAGCTCAGTCTGGCTAAATTGCTACCACTGAACACCTGCTGGGTGAGACCCCTTTTATAGGAGAGGGAACACAGTTCCCAAGAGGAAATCTCTGAGGAACAGGGATTTTTAGCCAACAGAAATGAAGTGGTACCCACTGGAAGCAGCTGCTCAGACAGGTGAGAACACAAGAAGCAGCTGTGGATCCCCTTAGTGACCCTGTGCCTGACCCAGCCCCACATCCTGACTGCCATGGGAAGGCCCCAGCATTGTGTCCTTGCTCCAAGAGCTGCAGGGGAACTGCACAAGCTCATCATGCACATCTAACAACTCCAAAAGCATCTGAGTGAATGGACTGCACAAAAACAAACACTGCTGCTTTGGCACACAGTCAATAGCTTTGGCATTTGGAGGTTGTGCCATTCACAGCCTCAAGTCAGTGGGAAAAGAACAGTCTGGGATGGATTTGTTTCTAGGTAGCTGCTCTTTTAACTCCTGTTTCTGGTAAACAGGCCATCATCATCACCATTACAAAAACATGCCAGCATCAGTATTTTGCAACAGGAAGCTGGAAGGCTGTAACTTTATGCTTTCCCTGTGGGGGCTGACTGCCTCAGGGATGCTGAACAGGAATCTGTAGCTGTCTGAGAGATACAGTTGGATCATCCCTTATTCAGCTTGAATAAATTCTTCTTTCAGAGGAAATTAAGGAAGTCTAACTCCTCTTAAAGAACAGTAATAAAACAACTTAACTTCACACCATTTTCTCTCACCTGTGAATCTCCATGATTTCTTCTGCAATCATCCTCCCTATTTTACCTGCCCCAGCTCTTGTTCCACCTGGAATTCCAGGCACAGTAGGATGGGTCCTTTTGGGGCCACCTGAAATGAGCAGAGATTTTCAGGTCAGAGAAAAGCTTGCACACCTTCTCCACAGGGCAATAGCATTTAGCCTTTGAGCAGCTGCAGGACCTTCTGAACTGGATTTATTGACACTTCCACCAGCTGCTGAGTGCCTTCAAATGGATGAAAAGCTGTGGCTGGCACTGAGCTGTGCTGGTCTCAGATGTCCCTCTGTGCCAGGAGGGACAGAACAGACCCCACCTCTTTTAGAATCTGGCTGTTCTCTTTCAGAATGGAGCATCTGGTGCTACCTCTTGTCCAGAGCTGCTACAGAATGGCCTTGTCACACCTGCCCTACTCCCTACCCAAACAGGCCCTTCTCAAAACATGTTCGTTCTCTGCTTTGTGTGAAGAACCTGCCAGTGCATATTCCATTCAATATAAATACTGGGATGAACCCAAGGTACCTGATGACTGCAAATAAAGCTCCTGCAGGTAACTGCAGGAGTCCAAAAGTGGAGGGAAAAGTGAGGTCTGACCAGTCAGGAGCTGCTACTGCAGTAGCAGTAGCTACTTGCACAGCACTTGGGAGGTTGTCAGGAAGGAGCCTGATATACTCCAAGCCCACACTGAGAGGGCAGGAAAGGCCTCAGCACTGTTCATCCAGAATGGATAATTAATTGCCTGCTTCTGGAAATGCATATTTAACAACAGCACCCCTCAGCAGGTGTGGCTCAGACCCAAAGCTAAACCTTATTTTCCTTAGGATATTAACAAATCTCAGTGCAGAAGGGCAGCAAATGTGTGCAGGCAGGATGAGCTGCTCCCAAGGCACAGGCAGTGGTTCCCTGAGCACAGGAATTACCTTCCCCAGCCTGGAGCACGCTGTCCATGCTGTGAGGGGACGCTGCCAGCTGGGGAAAGGCCGCGTCCCCGCTGTCCAGGACTGTGGTGCTGTGGAGTGCAAGGATTAGAAAAGTCACTGAGAGAAAACCCTACAGAGGTAGAAAACCTTGTCAGTGACTAACACCCAAGTCATGCAGCCAGAGTGTCAGCATGGAATGCATCAGGGTTTCAGCACTGTCACCCCTGTGAGTGACACCAGGGCTGGATAAACAACAGAAATCAACCACCCTGTTCCACCCCAAAGTGTGCAGTGCAGGACCCCCACAGCTTCTCTCAGCACAGAACTCCTCTGTGGCAATTATTCTGCTGAGAAGTCACATCACAAAAAAGGAAAAGGGGAGGAGGGAATACCTGCCAAAGCAAAGAAATGCACACCCCTTAAGTGCACACCCCTACAAAGTCTGAATCCCAGCTTTTCCCAAAGAAAGAAAATATTCCTATCTTCTGCAAGCTTTAACAACCAGAAAGTAAATTACTGCAACTGTCAAACTAAACCCCCTCTCCCCGGGGTGTTATCTGGAGAAGACACCTATTGTCATGCAGAAGGTGTGCACACATTTAGGTCAAATCTCAGATGAGAAAAGGGCAAAGCAAGGGGCATTCCCAGGCACCTGCTGAGGGAAAAGCACTTACGAAACCACTGTGTTTGTGGAGACAATGTATTCTACTTCTTTGGTCCAAGGGTTCATGAAACTGAACCAGCGACTCCGCAACGTAATAAAAGAGCCATCTTTTATTTTAAACTTGTAGCAGTTAGTTGTAATTTTTTCTCTTGTCTGCAAAACTGAAGACAGGCAGGAAGCAAGTCATTTGTGTCAAGCAGGTACCACAACATAAATAGAGTCCCCCTTGTCAGGGAAAACCCAGTTAATTCCTCCCCACATCCCTCAAGAAAAATGCTTTTCCTCCTTCATCCCCCTCACCTATCCTGAACCTCAAAAATTCCCTACAAATCCATGCAAGTCTAAGATAATCACAGTGCTTGGCACATACAGCACAATGCTCTTGACTAAGGCATTTGCAAACAGCAATACCCAAATCTCTTCAAGTCTGTTTGGTTTCCTTAGTACACAACAACTGTTCCCAATACTTGGAACAAAATTTCTTCCCTGAATTATTAATAACCATACCTTGCCTGTGACATTCTGCAAGATGTGCTATATCATCTTGATGAAAATATTCATAACACGAAGTACCTAGAAGTTCCTGGGGTAAGTATGCCAGGATGGCTGTTGCCCTGGGGAAGGGAGGGAGAGGAAGGAAATAAAGAGAAAGAAAAAAAATATATAAATCTTTTCAAGTTGAAGTATTAGTCAGAGATTTCTAAAGCTCACACCGAGGCTGGGTAAGGCTCAAGTAATGCGGAAAGGAATTTTCAGCTTAGAAGGTAAAAAAAAAAAAAAAATCCTTAAGAATACTATTTTTAATTCTCAGGTAATTAAAAAAGTACCTAACACCCAGGGCCCTCAGGTATTACATTTGACCTACCAGCACCAGAGGGGATGTAAGACTTTCTAAATAGCTTTGAAGATTTGCTATAATTTTGGGAATTTAAGCCTGAAAAAAGCTGCCCTGTGGCAGCCACAAGGTAACACGGAGCTTTCTGCATCAAATGCCACTGCAAAACAGACATCAAAGGTCTGGAGAACTCAGGAGTGGGACAGAACAACACCACACCAAACTCAGCTTGGATTTTGTTTCTTAAAAGGAAACTACTGACAGTTCCTTGAAGAAACTGAAATAAGTGTCACAATTCCAATCCCAACTGAACATGAAGGGCAATAGGGAACAAACCTAGGTAGATCAACACTTCTTCTGCAATCTCAAAAAAGCCCAGATTAAACAGTATAAAATGTAGACATTGGTAGATATTAATAATTATGAATAAGAACTGAAGGAAAAAACCTGAAGCACAAAATCTGTAGTATTTCAATGCAGGGCATTTTTGTATGTTCCCAATCACACCAAGAGAATTCAGCACCAGTTGAAGACTCTCTTCCTCCTCCTTGACAGGGAGATCAAAGCCCTCAGCCTTGGAGAAGGAAACAAGAATTCAAACTGACTTTTGTCTGGTGAGCCTTATCCCAGGACACTTAAAACTCCAAGAAAACTCATCAAAGCAGTGTCTAAGAGAACCATAAAAACCAAGCAAAACCAAGCCTATCTTTAAAATGGAAGAGCTGGGAACCAAGTCAAGCTTAGTCCAATATTTTTCCAAGAACTTTAGTAGCCAAGGTGGTTTTTTTTAGCAGCACTGCTGTGGTGGGATACCCCACACAGATGGGGAACAGCCACCACGAGCAGCAACAGGTAATTTGTCAACCCTTTTCTTTTCACAGCAGGATGAACAGGTGCTGTGGGAAGGAGAACCTGCACCAAATTACAGACCTCAACAGGCTGGGTGAATTCAATATCTGACCATGCTCTATTATGCAAGGAAGGAAATTGTTTGTGTCCTTCTGGAATTTCATCCTGTATTTACTTTTTTCCTCAGCTCGCTTCTCCGACTTAACAAGGCAGCTCTGAATCCTGAAGCTGTATCTGATGACATTTGCATAGATAATAAACTTAATTTTACTCTCAAATTCACCATGCAGACCAATTAGGAGTCCTGAATAAATAAGAGGAGAGATGATTCTCTTTGAAACTCTGCTTGGTGTAGCTGCCATTTCAACAGTGAATTGTTAAGCAGTGCCCTGGCTGTGACAGCCCAGCTAATTGCTGCCTAATCCATAGAGCTGTGCTTCTCCAGGGACCATGCAATCCATGGGGACAGAAAGGGTCACAGGGAGTTTAGGAAGTGTTTCTTCCCTTCGACAAATGATAAGTGAACAGTGCAAGTCTACATGAACAAAACAACCTGACTTGGAAATAGTTTTCAACTTTTACAGGTGCCTAAATATTCTCCAGGAGAAGCAAGGACCAAAGGATGTCAACTTTAGGCCTACAGATGAGGCTTTCTTCTAAAGAAATTCCCTTTCAAAGAGCCCTTTGAAGCAGCACAGACATCCCAAGGACTGTGAACAGCAGCTGGAAAGCACTTCAATTAAAGCATATATGTGTTTAAATTCAATGGGTCAACGTTTCCTGACTCTCATTATTTTAGAAATGCCTCAAAACTACACATCAGGGGAATATGTCTGATCTTTTGAAAACAAAACTTTTCTATAAACAAGTTAGAATGGCATTTTCTGAGCAACTGAAAGCTATGAATGCTCCCAGAGTGAGCACCAGCTCCGAGCACTCAGGAGTTGGTATTTTCAAAAGCTTTCTATCAAATTAAAACCAAAAACACCCAACCTACCACCCCAAAACAGAAAGGTAACATAAAAAAAATATTCTCTGTACTGCACTTCGTCCCATGACTGTCCTCTACTTCCTCTCAAAGGGCACTAAAGACCACCTGAGTCTCCCCTGAAAGCAATTCTAGCAGGCAGATTCTGTCAGAGTCTGGAGTTTGGGCTTTTCTGTGTCTCATGCAGCTGAGCCAAAGCCACAGGGAACCTGGAAAAGCCTCATCTGGGCAGTCTCAATCCTTCTTGACAAGGAAGGGAACCAAGCAACCCCTCTCCAACCCACCCAGAGTAAGCTCTCCATTAACATCCTTCAACCTCCTACTTTTCCCTCCATGATCCAGTAATTTACAAGGAAGATTCAGGTTATATGTGCCTGCTACTGAAGAAAATTCCAGCCATTTCTTTTGGAAAAGGAAAGAACTAGCCTTTTACAGATAATAAATGGATGTCTGAAAGCAGATACCACAGGGGCACAAGTTCTCAAACCGTTTCCAAGAGATAACCCTTATGAAAAGCTTTTCTTCTTACAAACACAAAGGGTCACAGAGAGAACCATTAATCCAGCAGAATGTGTCCTAGTAAACAGTTATATAAGTGTACATGCTAGCAAAGCCTAGCCCAGCCTCTGCAGTCTCTTAACTGCCTGGTGCTTGCAAGAGGCTTCAAGTAACACAGGGAGCAATTAGGGTCCAGTTTCAAAATATTTTCTTCTGAAGATTACACATATATATAACCCCCCTAACGAATTGGCAGAAATGATCCTGCTGTTATTCTGCCACATTTTTGGAAGTTTGGGGAATTTAAAAAAAAATAATTTAATCAGTCACACTGAATAAATGCATTGTAACAGCTTTGAGCTCCACCTCAAAAGCCAGCCCGGCTTGCAGCAAAGAAGCTAAAAAGGGCAGGAATTCCTTTTCCCAGTGGTGCTGACACTGCTGCAAGGAGAGCTGCCCGTGAGGCCGTGGTGGGAGCTGCTGGGGGAATTCTCACCTCTGATCTACGAAGACGAATTTCCCGTCGATGGCGTGCCGGGACACGTATTCCGTGGGCTTCACGCGGATCTCGCCGTTGGCCGGCTGCGGCACCACGTGTGGATGGAGCCTCCCGATGGCTACAAGGCAGCTCAAATTGCAGCCCTCGTTATCTGGCTCGTTATCTTCATCCAGGCCCATCTTTGTGGGAGGCCAGCTTTTTAAGTAGCCTGTGCTGTGAATAGTGCAGAAGCTTTTGCGGTCTGCTGTGGAAAGAAAACAAAAACAAAAACCAAAAAACAAACCAACAAAACCCAAGAAAGCAGTTAGGTCACGGGTACAGCTTTGGAGAACTTCAACTCAGTTCTGCTAATAATGCATCTCCTCTCTGCTGCAGGAAATTTGGGATACTCTTCGCTAAGGAGGGGCTGGGGGTGTTCATCCTGGAGAAAAGGAGGCTCAGGGGAGAGCTCATCACTCTCTAGAGCTGCCTGACAGGAGCAGGGAGCCAGGTGTGGATCAGCCTCTTCTCCCAGGAACCAGTGACAGGATGAGAGGACACAGCCTCAAGATGCATCAGGGGAGGTTCAGGCTGGACATCAGGAGGAATTTCTTCACAGAAAGGATTGTCAAGTGTTGGAAGGGGCTGCCCAGGGAGGTGGTGGAGTCCACATCCCTGGAGGTGTTCACGAAGTGACACAGCACCCAGTGCCACAGTCTGCTCAAAGGCTGGGACTCAATGATCATGGAAATCTTTTCCAGCCTTAATGACTCTGTGATTCCAAGGGATTTTTCAGCACTCCTGCTGTAATGCAGCTAATCTGAGATAATCCAATAAACAATTTATCTTGGCAAAACTACTGTTTATGCTGAAACATCACATAGCTCAGACCAAGGTTGCTTTTGGTAATTTTGAGGAGAAATTGCATTGCATTTTATTATTTCAGCAAAGAATGCAAATAACCCAAAGGAATGTATGAAAAAAATAGTAGATTAATAAATAAGATGCCTCTTCTATGTTAACCTGAGGCTCCTACAAAACCCATGTTTGGCAGAATAGACACTATCTGGGGTGACAGGGGACAGCTGTACACAGGGGTGATGAAGACTTGCAATGGCCAGTAGAAGTCAGTATCCAAAAGAATTCCTATTCCTCGGCACAGAGCAGGCCTAAAACCCCAAGGAAGATGCCTTTCATAGGGAGGTGGAGTAAAAGGTTTATTCCAACTACACAAACTGGCTTCCTCAGCAGTGAGCACAAAAGCAGGATCCAAGGCTGAAGAATATACCAAATTTGCCTCTGTTCACTTGCTGTTTGTCTTTTCACTTTAACTAACACCAAATGTATTATTCACAGTACTCAAAAAAGAAACCTTCACATTTGGGCTAAATATATATTCCAACATGCCTAGAATAATATCATGCAGAGGAGAAAATATTACCAACACTGCTAATGCTACGAGCAAATATCCCAGGTATAGAAATGCCATGTTTTCAGTACTCAGAATGTACCAAACCCACAGATGAACTTAGAATTACACTCATTTTTTGAGGTGGATATCCATCCACACATCACTGGGCAGATATGGAGCAGAGAACAAGGAACTGGAGACATTGGCCAGGTGGTCAAGACTGAATGTGATCTGACCAATGTCTGAGGATGATGCAGTAACCCCCCAGAAATGCTGGCACAAACTGCCTGGAAAAGTTTCAAGAAAGCAGAGTGGAGAATTTGGCTTTAAATGCTGATACAGGTGTGTAAGAGATGCTGGAGGGGGCCAAGGGGGAGCTTGAAGAAGCAACAGACCTAGACATAGCTCAGAATCTTAATAAGAAACATCGATACTCTAAAAAATGTAACCACTGCAAAGGAGCAGTATAAGAAAAAATGAAAGCATGATGGTTACCTTTCTTCTTTGAGCAGGTTGAGGGGAAATCCTTGTCTTCTACTTTGACAGAGGGCCTGTTGCACTTCATCCTGCAGAAGAAGGAGCGCCGTGCTCCGGAGCAGAGCCGCGAGGGCCCGGGCGTGATGTCCGTCTTGACCGGGAGTCCGGCTGCGGAGGGAGGGTTGGGACACAGTGAAACACACACGTGGCTACCCCATAAACCACACCCCACAGTGCTTCACTGGGCCTTGCATCTCCTGGCTTGGAGGTTTTGATGTGTGTGACTGTGCAGCTGGCCATACACTGCAACTTCTGACTCTGCTCTCTGCTGTCAGGACACCGGGGTGAACTCGAGAACACGGAGTTCTGAGTGCAAGGGTCAGCAAGAGATTGGACACATCCACACAAGGCCTGAAATAAACACTGCACCTTCTCTGAACTGATTGAAAACAGAGATTACTTTTCCACAAACAGAGCAGAATTCCACAGACAGCCACTCAGGAGGCTGCTGACCCTCCAGACTGCCACTTTTCTGTCACAACACCCCCCCCATATGTTTATATGTGCACATACAGCAGAAGGGGCCCAATGACACTCCAAGGATAGAAGGAGGAAAAAAGGAAGCAGGGACTCACACAGGAACTGCAAATCCCCAAGACCTCCAGCTATGTCTCAGAAGATTCTCTTGCCTTGCAGAAATAAGTGCACATGGACATCCCCTAACAACAAATCCTGACCTTTAGCGTATTCTCACAGGGGATTCTTTTCTGTGGGAAAACCAACCAACACACATCCTTCTGGTACCACCAGGGCACTGGGAAAACATGGAATGCTCTCATGGCATGCATCAGGAGCACAGGTATCAGCAAGGCCAGTTCTCCAAGGGCTGATGGAGGATTTAAATCACACAGCAACTTTTCCACAGCCTGCCATCCAACCACGTCTGCACGGGGATATGTAAAATCAAGCTGCTGTCAACAACATGAACAAGAACTGCTTGGGCCTTGTGGGCTTTCAACATACGGAGGAAGACAGCAATTCCAGTATTTTAGTGGGATGTGTGCCTCCCTTACAATTCCACTGGAGTGAGGTGATCTCCAGGAGGTCAGGCTGCCCTGCACCACATGCCCTCCCAACTGCTGCACCGTGGTGCGAGTACAAGCTGTGCTGAGTTACTCATGCCAAGACAAAAATAAATACATGCATACATCCTCATACTCTTCACCAGTATGAGTTCTTGAAATTCTACCAATCCGTCTATCATAGCAGATGGGAAGACTGTAATTCATAGTATTTATTTTTGCCCTAACTTTGTCAGAGGCATACAAAAAAAAAAAAACCAAAAAAAAAACAGGAGGGAGCACTGGATATTCATGCTTGACAACCGATGAAACCAGGAGCCAGAAAAAACTTCAGCTGATTCTGCTGAAGCCTCCAGGCTCCCTGCCCTCGAATGATCTCTCTCAGCTTCAGTTTCTGAAGTTGAGCTGGTGGCTTCTGTGAGCTGAGATCCAGGAGATTTCTGCTCCTGACAAGCATGAGACTTAATGGCCTGGGAATCTGCAGTTGTAAGATACCACCTTCCACTTAAGCAGTGCAGACTTCTGTTATGAGAGGGAATTAAACACCCACTCACCCCCAGAGAAGCAGAGATACAGAACGACTTTAAAATACCAGAGTGGAAGAGAGCTGAGACATGGCAGGAAATGATTCCTGCTATCAGGAATCCTGATGGCATTCCTGCCATCCTGATAAGTCAAAAACCTTCTGAGAGAAAGGCTGGGTCATTGATGGCAGTGGTAGTAAGCAATAAATAAGTAGATAAATAAAATGAATCCTCTATCTTGGCTGACAGCTAAGGACTACCAAGATAATACTGAGTGTGTTCTGAGCATTTAGAATGATGGATTAGAACAAAGGCTTCATATGTTCTAATGGAAAAAGTTAAAGCTTTGATGCCTGGAAGAGAGAGGACACCTCACAGGTGAAGCCAGTTCCAGTACTGCCTCTGTGCCACAGTGCATGCCAAACCCAACAGCTTCCAGGTACCTGTTCCACACCTTTTTATTTTCCCTGTTTCTTCCTGTCTTTAAACTACAACTGCCTTGGTGTGAGACAATCCAGACAGCATCCCCCCCACATCCCCACTTCTGCCATGAGGCAAAGCCCCAGCAGCAGTAACTCCAGAGGACATTTTTCCAAAGGTGGTCACACTCACTTTTTGCATCTATGAGTCTTTCTCGTGGCGCAGTGTCAGAAGAAGAGAGCTGCTCCTTCACTTTGGCAATGTCTTTAGGATGGAGATAATCAAATAAACTTTGACCAATCAAATCATTCTGTAGAGATTGAACATTCAGTCAAAAAGTAAAGTAATGGCTCAGTATATTTTCTTCATTTTAGCATCCAGTCTGAACAATCCTTTTACATAAGGGTGTAGCCAAGGAATACCAAACATCCAGATCCAGCCTCATTGTAGGGGGTTTGGACTGGGTGACTTTTAAAGGGTCCCTTCCAAACAAATAATTTTAACATTCTACAATTTGATTGAAGGTTTTTTCTGTGTACTGAAGTTATGACTACATTACACAGTAACTTCTGTCATCATTTTCAGTAAGAGTTTTGCAGAATTGGCATGCTCAATTCTCCCCCACCAACTATTCTGGTTTCTACTCAGTCTTCTTCTACCACACATTTGAATGAAAAAAATCCTAATTGCAAATGTTCTCTTTCATTATTTACATATAAATAGGTATTTAGTATATACCTAACTGAAGGCTGGCTGAGGAAAACTTTTGAAGCTAATTCAGGTTTTAAATTGGGTGAGGAGTGCAGATGACAGAAAGAATGAAGATAATTTACACAATACATGGTCCAAGTTAAGCCTTATGTTGAGCATATATTAAAAACCTGGCTTTGGTATAACTGCTTTCCAGTTTCCATCAGTAAGCATGCAAGCAGAACCAGAACAGACAGAGAGAAAGCTAAGATGAAAAATCCATGTAAAGCACCTGGAAGAACCCCAGACTGATGTTTCAGTATTTGCTTACACTCCCAATTAGGTAATGCTTTTGCAAGCCTGAGGCTAAATCCTTGAGCAGAATGCATCAATCAGTGAATTAAATTTAGTTCCTTTTCACCTCGTTGCTTTGAATGGAAACCAGAAACAATCTTTTCTAATGACATGGCAGAGAAAAGCTCTCTCTCTTTGCAACACTTCTCAGCTTTCAAGACAAACTCTTCTCATACCCACCCCCCAGATAAAGACATAACCATCAAAGAGCTCTCAAATCTTTTAAGACCTAATGTACTTAAAATGGAAAAGAATACCTGACTGTAGTTGAGGATCTTGAAGACAGATTCTGAAACAAACAGTATCTTTCCTCTGTCACAGCCCACAACAAAAAGAAATCCATCTGCTGCCTAATTGGGGGAGGGGAGGAAAAGTCAAATCCCAAGTTATTCATCCTCATTGCATCGTTGTAACCTTTAAAAACACTTTGTGAATTTCTACACTAGGAGAGCTGTCTTAACATTTAGAGGTAACTGAGTCAACAGGAAAAATGTGAAATTACAATGAGGGTTTTTTTTGCATCTGCAAACATTTTTGGCATCATTCTGGGCATTGTGCCCAAAATGTAAAATAACTTTTATGAGAAGAAAGAACCCATGTCTTGTCCAATAATATTATGATTATGTTTAATAATGCCTTCAAATTACAATGTTATTTTAACTGTACTTTAAAAAGCTCCTCTTTTAGAAACCAACCATAACCTGGATATTTATTTCTGTGCCTGGAGGCAACTAATTCCTATTTGCAAAGTACCGTCTTTCAGTCACACACAGGCATGCAGGAATAGCCCCAGTTATGTATCTTCAGAGTCCCAATGCTGCAGAAATTAAATTCTGCACATGCTGCATCTGGACACTGCAGTGCTTCAACAATTACACAGCCACCAGAAGAGCTTAACTGCTGACTGATGAGATGAGCTCTCCACACTATAAAAGCTGTGTGACAGCAGGTAGCAGAACACACTAAGTCATGTTACATCAGTGACCTCTATAAAGAGGTGTTCATTGTATCATTGTACACTGAAAATCACGGCAAGGTAACCCAGGGCAGCAGGTCTCCAAGAAAACCACTAATGTGATTTTAGGACATTTGATTTTGGTTTGTACATGTAATAACTGAAGATTCTGATGGTTCCCATCTAAATTCTCCTCTTCAGTCTTTCTGCTTAAATTAAGAAATGCTATTCATCATTAAACTCAGTGACTCTGTGAAGCAGTCTCCAGATTTCTTAATTATCCTCCATAATCAAAACATTTTTAAGCTGAGATACAAGGCAGAAAAATACCAGTGGTGTGCTTTGGGAGAGCTATAGTCACAGATATTAATATCTCTTAATTAAAAGTTGGAACATACCCTGAGAATAAGATGTTTTAATTCATCATCTGATAGAAAAGCAGGCTTGTAGTTTGCTTCTGTATATGGGTTTGTAGCACCTAAAGAAAACAAACAAACAAACAATTCCCATATAACCGACATTGCACACTTAAATGAGCAATTTTCCTTTGGCTCCTTTCTTAAGACTGTTGTTCATTGCAGGAATTCTTAAAAATTACCTTTTTTTGGTTTTGTATTACTATCAGCATGAGGACTGTTGGTATGAATTTAAAAAAGGATGAAGCTGTTTTTTGCTAAGACACAAGTACCACACCAGCTAGAAATGCAAATTAAATGCCTCTGAGATATAAAAGTATTCCTTGACATATTTTTGAACCCAAAGGCGGTCCTTGATTTAATGCCTAGACTCAGAACTAGGAATTATAAAAATAAGATATTAAAAAATAAAAACATTCAAACTATTTTTTCTCCTTATAACTCACTAAAACTTGATAAGCTCATGTAAATAAATTGTGACTTAAGAATTTACAAATCAATTCTCTCATTCCAAGCCAAAGATAAAACTCAGCATTACAATGACATCACCTTATAATGCCAAATCCCCAAAACTGGCAACAAATGAGGCAGCTATTTATTAAGGAGTAATTCTTCTCATTCTATTCCCTTCATAAAGGCAGAGCAGAGTCAAATTAGTAACCACTGAAGTGTTATGAAGTATTAACCTCATCAAATGACAGTGGCAGGAAAGTTAAGCCTTTCAAAACCGCGAGGTTAAATATGACCAAAGGCACCAGCTCTCCTAGAAATGAGAACAATCACCAGGATTTTTTTTACCATTAGCTGCATCCCTTTATTTTTTTTTTTTTCTCAGTGGTGCATTTCTTGAAGGCTTAAGCTTTTAACATCAGCACCAATTGTACCCAAGCACTGATTCACTCACATGAAGCTTTAGGAACACACAGCGACTTCTCACAACCTCAGCTCACCCAAACCTGTGGGTTTCCCTTCAAGTGCTTGCAACAGAAACCGGTCAAAAAGACCAAAATTGAGTTTTCAAAGTACTCTATTCCTTCACACAGAGCTGAAGGTACAAACACAAAACCTTAGAAGTCCTGTGGGAATACCATACCTAAAATGTAACCTCTCTATCCAACAGCTTGGTACATTGCCTGTTTAGAGCAGTGCCCAGTGTGGCACCAGAATTAACTGTGCACTGTCGTTCAGTGCTTTGTTCCCTCTCCCCTCTTTGCTCCCTCAAGCTGCCTTGGTGCTGTGGAATCTGGCAGTAGTGATCAATAATAGGTCAGGTGATGGAAAATTATTCTTTTCTCATCCCCAAGTTCCCCCATCAGGGACATCAGGGTATTTACTGGAGCATGAACTAGGTAAGCTGTGAATGAACACTGAGCATCGATGCTAAGAAAAGGGGAGGAGTCCTTCTAAAATGAATTAATTTATCCCTTTTTTTTGGCAAAAAAAGAGAGAGAAAAAGCATGGCTTTTGGAGAAATGCCACTTGGCATGGCCCTGCAGCCCCAGGGCACTCACCACGAAGTGTTTTCATGTGCTGGACAGCCATCCTGAGCACGGTGAGCTTGTCCAGCTTGCGGGACATGGCGTTGCAGGTGGGCACCAGCGAGGCCAGCTCGTCGATGAAGCTGTTCATCTTATCCCTGCGCCTCTTCTCGATCTGGCTGTGAGCCTCCCTGCACACACACACAGCAGGGCAGTGGGACAGAGCCCTGGCAGCCTCCCCACGGGGAGGGAGCCACCCTGCCATCCTCCTGAAAAGCACAGCAGATGCTCTGCAGGCACATCATGGCAATTATTTGGGTAGAGAATTGTTATAAGCAACAGGAAGGGTTGCAGCACAAAAGCTTCTGGTTTGCCAGAAAACACAACACACAGTGTTGGTCAGGTTTGTATTTTCCCATATTAAGATTCACTGCTAACACTTTCAGAACCCACTGTGGAGTCTGAAAGAAGAAAGATGAAGAATGTAACATTACCAGAAACACACCTGGCTTCAATTTCAAAAGCAATGAAGTGACTAAAACCAAGTTACTCACCAAATTAGTTGTTTCACTCTATGCAAACTTAATGAAAAATGTGAACAGTGCAAAGATATGGAAAAATAAGGAAAGGTCAAAGCTAGAAAAAGATATTTTCAGAAGAAACATGCACAAATAATTCATACATGGCAAAAAGCAAGAGACAATTATTTTAAATATATTTGTTTAGAGCATTACCTTGCATTTTTTATCCTGCCTTGTTGGTCTGCATACTCCAGTCTGTTGAGAAATGATACCACAAAGTTACAGCATTGAAAGCACTCAACCCAACTCTTTTACTTCATCTCACATCCTACTGATCCTCATTAAGATCAGGTTTGTTTAGAATTTCAATGTTTATTTAACCTTTCTACAGCAAACATCAGTATCTATAACATTGCACCTCAGACTTGGGGGTGTTTTAGCTTGTCTGTTCCAAATTGTTTAAACTAAGATTATTTAGATTATTGCTTCACCCCAGCAAAGCAATAATTTGGAACCACAGTGGCACTGAGAACAGGCATCCACAATTAGGATCCTGTGTCAGAAGTGTGGAACTGAGATTTCAGTGACTGTATCAACAGTACCTTCCATGTTGGTCATCTTTATCTGTATCCATACCTTCCCTGCAGAAACAGAACAAAGCAACACATCACAAATTCAGCAGGACTGGCAGAACTGTTATCCAACTACCATAAAGTCAGAATCGAGTATTCCTGCCATCTCTAAATCATAAAACAAAAATAGGAGTATAAAAACCAACAACCTGGAAGGACTGAGGAAGCTATGTGGTTTTTGTAACATTAAAACATTTTCTTAAATTAGTTGTGTCTCCTTCAGAACTCACTAAATGGCACAGTTTGATGTGTTTGACAGTAAAACATGCTGCAGTTCAAAGATATCATCTGTTACAGAAATGTTTTCCAGTTAACTAGGGGGGGGGGGGAACCCAACTTTGTGCAGATGCCAGTATGCCTTATAGCTCAGTTTGCCTTACAGTAGCTGATTTTGGGGTAGAAAATGGTAATAACCCAAATTAACACACCACTGGCGATGGCCAAATGCATGGAGAAAATGAAAGTCTGTATGGAACTAACCAGGCACACTAGAAACTCATACAACTTTCAGTGTAGATACATGGTTTGCTTTTGTTTCAACATGAAGAAAAGAAATACGGGGAGAGGCATGAAGGATAGAAATAATGCCCCTTACTACAATTAATATTATAGCCACATGTGCACAACTAAGCAGGAGAGCAGAGTATAAGTTTCCATAGCTGTACTTGGCAAAAAAAGCTAAATGCCCATGACTACACATCTTTCTTTAGACAAGATAATAGGAAGAGAATGTTTTGATTTATATAAATCTGTACAACTGTGCTTAAGTGGATATTCCTAGGCCTCCTTATTCTGGTTTAATTTCTACCTGTGAATTTTAAGTCTATGGAAACAAAAGGCAATGAAAAAACACTGGGAATCTTTTTCAAGTGAAACTGATTACTAAAATATTTATACTTACTCAAAAGGAAAGCCATCGAGTCTGAAAAGAAAGAAAAATAAAGTACACCATATATAGGAAATAAGAACAATGTCGTACATTTTCTGCTGAAATTCTCAGGCTAATTCATATTCTATCTGAAAGGAAAAGCACAATGAAAACAGGACAATAGCACTGAGAGTTCTCTAAAGAAATGAGCTTGTTCAAATTAATCTACTTTCTGAAAGAATAATTCTGCTTTTTAAGGAAAAGAACATAGTTCATTACACTTAATGGGAAAAACTAATAAAATAACTAACCTAAATTATGTTATGCAAATCATTGAGATATTGTTTCATCTTCAGAAAGGAAAGAGCTGTGCTTTGTGCATGTTGTCCTTGTGGTTAGATAAATGGGATTTCAGAGGACTCTAAGGCCAGAAATAAAACATAAAAATAAAAATAAAGTATCCCAAGTTTCTCAGTTTTTGATTCTTGCCCAGCAGGACAGATGCACATTTTGCTTTAGTCTAAAGTCCCAAGCTGGACTTTATACAGACTTTATCATATCACAAGGAAATTAAACAGAATTTCTACATGCAAGCTAACTGTTGGCATCACTTCAAGACTGTAGTGACCTGAAAAAACTTGTGAGCTTTACCATGATAAGAGGCTATGTTTTATAAAAGCCTTATGAAAAACTCTTCCCCTCTCAGCCAATAACATACTAGTTATTCCTGTTCAACACTGGACACGAGCCTTCTTAAAAACAAACATGGTAGCCTTTCATGTATTATTCACTGCACTCTTAGATCAATTGTCTTTGTGATCAGTTTGACAATAATATTAATAATAATGCCAAATGTTTTCTTCCTCTCCCAGTCTGCACACCTGAGTTATTGTCTTAGCCACTGACTCCTGATGCTCACAATTTAAGAGCCCTTGTGACACCACCTTTAGCTCTGGGATGTTTGTGTGTAAATCCCCAGAAAGCAAAGTCTAGAAAAGACACAAGGTAACTATTAATGCATCAGGACAGTTTGTTTTCTCATCACGTAATATTTCAATTGAAAGCATTACTCCCAAGGAAATAAATTTACTGTTCATGGCCCTGTGCATGAAATCTTGGACAACAGCATTTGAGTAGCCCTTGCTGAAGTGACAGCAATAAGCTGGGCAGGAATTTTCCTGGAGGAGTTGCAGCAGAAAGAACTAAAAAGCTGCTGTGGAGAGCTGAAAGAGCAGCTGAGGTCTCCTCTTGCTTGCACTCAAGAGGTGAACCAAGAACCACCCTAAACCACTGGGTGGTTTATTTTAATGCCTCCCTTATTCCCAAGACTGGCCACTTGGATAATTTATAAATATAATAAAATAAATATTATAAGTATAGCAAAATCATATATGTGATACAACTATAACAAAACAGGTAGCAGCAGTTGAACAGTAGCATTTCTGAACATTTTCCCACACATACACATGTAAGGAGGGGCCAAGGTAGTCTACCTTAAGTTCTGTTTTCCAAGAGGAACATTTAGTAGGCACCATTTACTTTGCAACACAAAATGGAATGTGGTATGACTACATAATAAGTAGTGGTATGTAGTGTATGACTACAAAATAAGTAAATTTATTTTACTAAGGATTCAAGGAAACAGAGTTTTCACACATTTAAAAAAATGCACACAAAACCCAAAGGGCAGAATTATAACTTACAAGAACAATCTGTCTTTTGGTAAAGAGAACTTAAATAATGCTTCCTACCCAGAGGAATAAAAATGGAGAAATCCTACTAGAGAAGAGGAAGCTGGTAGGATTGAGGCTGTTCAATCAATTTGGTAGTAGTCAATTCAACTAGAGGGACACACGTGCTTTTCAGGGAGACTAAAGGCAGTTCAGGGAGGTATTTAAAGTTCTGTGTATAAGTTCCCCTAAAAAGAATCTAATCCTCAATTGTGATGCTCAGCGTGGATTGAAAATTCTGCCCCTCTTTGTAAAAAGAGCTGCCAACAATCCAAAGGCCCCCAGCAATGAAATCTGTGCAGTTACATAAAAATGGACTCTGTGGCTGGATGAATAATGGATGTGGCCACTCACAAGTTCCCCTGCAGCCACACTGTAAAGTTACAAAGCAGAGCAGGCTTGCACAGGCTCTTGCAGTTAAGTAGGTTGCCTTTGGTGTTCCCAGTGCAGGAGACATTACAGGTCTGGGAGTTGGGCAAACTCTGCTGTGCCCTTCACTGCTCTAAAGCAGAGGTGGGGGGGTCCTGCTACAGCTGAGAACCACTAAAAGGTTAAACCAGATGATTAAAAGAAAGACAGCTCTAATATCTCAAACCAGAGACTATTCAGGTTCATATTCAAATGAGAGATCAAAATAGCTTCATCAGGCAAAGGATGGCAGCACACTGATAGGAAGTGACTGAATAGGCAAAAAAAAATATGTAAGGAAAAGGAACTACTCCTAGTTTTGCTTCCACTTTTCAAAAAATTTATTATCTTCTCCCTCTGTTAATCAGACATTGTATTTCCTATGTAAACAGTCAATATAATCAGCCTTCACACTGTACATTTAATCAGTACTAATTCCACTCCCTCATCAGCCAGAAGATTTCTTCTTACCCCATGTGATAGCCCTCAATTCTAGCTGCACTGAGATGACAATTTTTTATTGTTATTATTATTAAATAAGGAACTTGCCTCTTAGTGCATAGTAGCTTTCTTTTTTATTAAAACCTTTAAAGCAGGTTGTAAAGAAGAGGTTCTTTAAAAGCTGCTATAAATATTTCCATAGTCTTCCCCATTGTATTGTTGTGTTGCCACCTCCTTTTAGCAGTGCTAAATCAAGAGAAATCCAACTTACTGATAATCGGTGGAGCTTCCCTTTCTTTTCCTGTTACAGTCCATTCCTGAAGTGCTAAGGGAACTGGAGATCAAGTCAGCAGGGTCTGGTGACATAAAGTCACTAATTGTAGAAGATATGTCCATCCTTTGGTCTGCCATTGGACTGTCTAACAGTAGGGAAGAAATAAAAAACAATCCCCCAGCCAAAAAAACACTGCATTAATATAAGCAGACACATTTTTTTTCACCAAAAGTTATCTCAAACTTAGCATTCTTAAAAATCAGCAACAATCAGTTTCTATTTTTTCCTCTTGCTGTAAAAATAACAGGTAATTTCTCCTTTTCCAGTTACTGCTACATGGAGTATTGCACACAAACCATCACCATTCTCAAAACACATTATGTAACACAATTGTTTTTAAAGATCTGTCAGTTGATCTTGAACTAAAGCAGGTTTATGCTCATGTTACCTGGCCAGCAAATTGGTTTTACCTAACAGGAATATTTCTGACAGGGAACACTTGCTTTAGTGTGTCTCTGCATTTGAAGATCACATTAGAGTTCACAAACTTTTAAAGTTCTATTTCCACTGAATTCAGAACATTTCCACAGAAATAAACACCTCTGCACAGCAGACTCCACAAATGAAAATATTATTACCCAATGGTGGTCTAAGAAGTGTAGTTAAAGCTACAAATGAGTCTAATTGGCTTTTTAATCCTCTAGACTGCAAATGATTCAAATCTTCACTGTTTAATCCTCTAGACTGCAAATAATCACACTGTTGGAAGAAACCCTGAGAAAAGTTCCCTGCTAAATAGCATCAGCTGTGAAAAAGAAGAGTTTTTTACCTGAAGGCCTATCTTGGAAGCCTAAATCCACGTGGGCAAAGATGATGATGCTCAGCCCAAATCAGCTGATAACCTTAGAACTCTTCCATGCCTCATGTTCTGTTGGTCAAATGCTTTCAAAAACCTGAATGGGAGGAAAACCAGCAAGCTTAAAAAAAACAACCTTAAAAACCATTTGCTTTAGACACAGTTTACAAAAGCGAGAGATGTTTCCAACCAGGGATCAAATACTCATTTCCTTACGAAGTATAGAAGCTTTATCCATCCATCCCAAGGGTTAGCCTGTGGTGCACCTCCCATGGAACAAGCTTTGGGCAGAAGGAATCTCTGGCACCACCTCCTTTTCAGCATCCTCTGGTCTTTGCACAAACCCCTCTGCTCACGGTGGTCACACAATGACAACCATGAGCACATCTGCTGTCAGATGCTGCCAGAATGGGTTAAATTGCTGCCACAGAGCAAAGGACAGACTTACTCTTCACTCCTGACTGACTTACTCTAAGGATGGTCCTAAGTTTGGGCTTGGCTTACTGTTTTGTTTTTCACTGTAACAGCTGTTGGCATCTTCAAAGGACAGGAGTTAAACATGGTTTTATTCTGCAGGCTTCAAGATTTATATAAAACCCACTTCCCACAGGACAAGTCAAGCCCTCAATGTGTCTCACAACTGTACTACAAACATGTGGATGCCATTTCCTTCCACACTGCCGTCAGAAAACAAAATTTTCAGCAAAATTTACTATGGAAGATTTAGAAACTGTTCTACATTTTCCTCCTGCAAGAAAACTTCCAAAGTCCATTGGACACACAGTTTTCTGGCTGATGCACCTGCGAGCATCCTGAGTGCCTTCCCAGCCTGTGACAGCAGTAGAACTTCACAAGCACACAGAATAAGCAGATCCCATGACACTCTCACAAGTTTACAATTCAAACAACCAATATCCTGTCAATGTGATCACGTTGTAACCATTTCTGCTGAAGCACATATGTAGATGTAAGTTATTAGCAAAAAAAAAAAAAAAAAAAAAAAAAAAAAAAAAAAAAAAAAATCCTAAGTTGTTGTAATTTTCTTCAGCTCTGCCAGAACAGCAAATTCAGAATTTCACAAGCCTAAATTATCTAAATTTCTGGTCCTGGAAGTGTACAGTCAGGAAGGTCATTGTGTTAGTACCCCCAGCTTCTGAACAGAGGATCACTGTTGTTGCAGCAGCAGAGCATCCAAACTGTTGCTGAGGGCTGATTGTCCACCTCACCCAACAATTCCTCTGTGGTCCTTTCCCAAATAACTCAACCCCTTTTCCACTTCTGAGAATGTGTTGATGTACTGGTAGAGGCACATTAACAGGTCAGCTGGCACCAGAACTGCCCAAAGCTAAATCAGTACAAATTTCAGTCAAATTATGAAATGCCATTGAATCCACAACTACATTTATTTTGCAAGGCTTTCATTCACACCTATTGCTATTTGTAGCTCCACTGTCTCCCTCTGCCAGCCTCTTCCCAGCTCCCTGCTTTGCCTCTTACCCCCAGCAGCCCAACAGCTGCAGACTCCATGGTGTTACTGAGGTGGGTGAGGCTGCTGCATCCCAGTTTAACCAGGAAAACCAGTCACTGACCCTCTCTCTCCTTGGTTCAGACCCAAGCCCATTATCTTCAGTCTCAGCTGATGTGCAAAAATTAGGTACAGCTAAACTTAGTGTGTTTCTGAACACCTCTCTACGTGAGGGTGCTCGCTGAACTCACATTTTACCGCTTTAGGTAATTTCATGGACCACCTGTATGACCTGAGACAGAAGGCTAGGATGAACTGGAATGAACAAAGAAAAAAGGGGGTGGAGGAGAAAGAGTTTGTAAGTTTACCACAGTCCTCTCTTTTTAAGAATGCCTGCAACAGTCAGCATTTTACCTTCAGAACCTGAACACTGCACAGGTCACCGTGAACTAATGCAAAAAACAAATTGTTGTTCAACTCAGACAAAAATTTCTTATCAGTTTCATAGAAAAGAAATCTTGAAATCAAGTATCCATTCAGGTGTGTTATTTTATACCTGTCTATATTTGATAGTTTCAAGGCAGTGTCTTGACCACTTAAGCAGAAAAAATACATAAAGAGCAGAATTCTCAATTTATTTTTCAGTCAGCCCTTTCTCTGCCATGTCCCAAATGTTCATCCAGTCCTAACAATAACAGTCCTAAATTTTAGCATTACAGGAGTTAAAAACCATGCATGTCTCTTGAAATGAGTTTTAAAGTTAAGAAGATGTCAACTCAATGATCAGAGCAAAAATCAGCCTGCCCCACTAAATAGGGAACAGTTCAGAGAAATGTTTTTTCACAAGGCTTTCTTAAAATTCTAGGAAATGGAGTATTTTTTTTTCTGTCTTTTCAGCCTCCATCTGCTGCATGTTCAGTGCCTTAAAAAATTTTCTCTGAAAAGGAACACAAAAGCTACCCATACATACAAGCAAAATCCAGGTCTTCCATTTATGATGCCAAATCTGTTGCCGAAGTCTAAGGACCTACTTGAAAAAAATGCCATGGAGTCTACTTCCTGATTGAATTTTGGCAGAGGAGAATCAAATGATATTTCATCACTGTATCCATGACAGTTTGTCTCCACAAACTTCCTTGGGACTACTTCCTTGGGATTCCCCTTCCTTGCATTCCCTCTTTCTCTGATCCCCTGAAACAAGGCTAATGAGACAGCAAAAAGAGATCTTACTGCTCGTCCCTTAGAAAAAAAGTGAGATGACATGTAACCAGCTTAATCATGCAGCAAAGCTGATCACGAGTACACAAACACCTCCGAGCAAATCAAGGTCACAGCCAAAGTAGGTCAGCTCCATGAGCCAAGCACCCATCCAGAATCAGGACCTCCCTCCACAAGCCCCATCAGCTCTGGCTGCCCCCAGGCAAGAGGCAGCCATGTCCAGCGCAGGCACGGATTCATTCCGAAGGAAAAGCAGCTCCTAACTTTATGAATCACGAGTGCCTCGTATCTCAGAAGCGCAATTTCGCAATGACAGAGGAAAACCGTGGTGTGGTTTCCTGGAGGAGTCATTGAAAAGATACTCATTGTCCCTATGGGTAATGACTGAACCAAAAACAGCTCCAGAAAGGAAATCATCTGCTTCCCTTCGCAGCAGTATTCCACTGCTGGAGTTAAGTGTCACGGCACAAGCTGGCACAGAGCAGAAAAAGGGGTTATTTATCTTCCCTAGCAGCAGTTTGCTGCTGCTGGAGGCTCCCCACACACTCGCACTCGGTGATGGGGAGATTCCACCTCAGCAGCACGAGGACTCCCAGTGTCCCCAGGATGATTTCTAGATGCAGGCTGATGCCTTAAGTTTTAGCTTTCATATTTTCCAGATTCTGTACTGCATTGGTACATAACCCTGAACTTCATATAAAGTGTTAGCAAGTTCTCCTCACAGTTCAGTCAGACGAAACAATCCTTTTCCAGCCCCAGAACCAAGGACAGCATCGCAGCTTCAGGCCCAAAAAATATGAACAGCAGCAAATTGAGGAGAGCAGACTGGGAGGATGGGACTTCATTACCTGAAGCTGTAATTGGACAATTAACCCCAATATGTAAATGGACCAAAACTTACAAAAGTGTAAAAACTCATGACTTGGAGTTCATCTTGGGTGTAGCCCCAGCCAGGCTCCTGTACTGCCCAAGGTGTATCCTTTGAAGGCCTTTTTAATAAATACCTACTTTATTCCTTTAACACTGCCTAGTCTCTGCTCTAGGCAGCCTCTCAAGCCATCAATTTTTGCCAAACTGCCACGACAGCAAAGCATTAAGACCAGCATCCATGGGCTCAATGCTGCAAGCAACAAGCAGCTCCTACATCAGCTCCTTTATTATAGAAGACTCCATAGGAACCACAGGAAGATCTTTGAAGTAAAGCAGGGTAGTTTCCTTTGCCCTCAGTACTTAAGGAAAACTTAAACCAGAATACTTCCTATCTTCCCAATATATTGACACCCTCTGGTTTTAATGGCTTCCTAACACCATTTGCAAGTAATCTGCACTCCTAGAAGACAAAAAGCCCTGTGGGTTCCTCTCACATGCAGATGCATCTCACCACACTTTGGTGCAAAGAAGGGATTTTATCCTGGTTTGTTTGTTGAGGTCACCCTTTTACCACGGAGTTCTCAGCATGTCGACCAGCCCCTGGCAGCCTGTGATTCACATCTGAGTTTTGGAACTCCTCCTGACATCAGCAGCTCATGTTTCGACCCCGACCACACCCAGAGCTGCTCCTGCAGCCCTTCCCAGCAGGACAGGGGGATGAATGTCCTGCCCAGAGCTGCTCCTGCAGCCCTTCCCAGCAGGGCAGGGGGATGTCCTGCCCAGAGCTGCTCCTGCAGCCCCTCCCAGCAGGGCAGGGGGATGGATGTCCTGCCCAGAGCTGCTCCTGCAGTCCCTCCCAGCAGGGCAGGGGGATGGATGTCCTGCCCAGAGCTGCTCCTGCAGTCCCTCCCAGCAGGGCAGGGGGATGGATGTCCTGCCCAGAGCTGCTCCTGCAGCCTCTGACTGCAGGGCAGGGGGATGGATGTCCTGCTCTGTGCAGGGCAGAGGCACAGCTCTCAGCTGCCCAAGAGACCCTCTCTTCCAACACCTGCTCCCCATCTTTCCTAAGCAAAAAGCAGCAGGCTGGAGGGAAGCAGCCCATGGATTATTCAACCAGCCACAAAGCTACAAGATAATTTTGGCATGGAGAGGAAGACATCTCCAATAGACAGAAGAAAAATTCCATGTGCAGCTTCTTGGTGGATCAATCAGCCCAGGTGCACTCCCACACCAAAAGTATCTGTTCATCAAGAGTCTCTGAGAACAGGCAGAGGTCACATCGTGGCACCACCTCATCACAGCTTTCCAGGCTCTCACAGTGGTGATGGAGACACAGAAAAATGCATTTTATCTTGTTCACAGAACACTGAGACTTCCAGGTCAAGGTGTCTTGCTTCCTATCTCTCCCTGTTTATGAGGGAAAGTACCTACAATCTTTACTTCCAGCCATTTTAAGAATGGACTTCTCTGTTTTCTTCTCTTTGCCTCTGCCTCAAAACCAAGCACCAGTGCTAACTAAAATAACTTTCTCTTGCACAGGGGAGCTTAAAACTAGACCCAGAACACAGAAGTGTCCCAGCAGCACTCAGTAAATGGGAAGGATCACTTCCCTCAGCCTGCTGGCAGCACAACTCCTGATGCAATCCAGGAGGCTCTTGGCCTTCTTTGCTGCAAGGGCACCCTTGCTGGCTCATGAACCATCAATATCCTTTCTGCCAAGCTCTTCTCCAGCTGTTCAGTTCCCTAATCTGTACTGAGACATGGGGGTTTTCCTCTCCAGCTGTAGGACTTGGCATTTCCCTTGGCTAACTTCCTGAAGTTCTTTGTAAGGTTTTTGGTGACCCTTTTCTCTGGTCTATAGAGATCCCCCTGCTTGGTGGCACACTCATGAGGTGTCTCAGACACTCCTCCGAGGTTTGCATTTGTCTGCATCTCTAGGAATAAAGTTTCAGACAGCATGGAAGGAAAGGAAGACAGGCTGGTTCTGGACAGAGAACCCCAATAGAATTAAACAACCTACAAAAGTCCTAGCTCACGCTCTTCTCTCAGGGAAGCAGATAAATATGCATTTCAAGGGGGTGCAGTCACATGGGAAGGCCTTATGGATACAAGTGTGGATCACCTTCAAAGCAGAAAAGGAAAAAAAAATCGACCAAAACCAAAGCCAACCCATGTCACTTCCAGGAATCAAACCTGCTTAGACCAGCTGTGCTATGGATAAAGCATTTCCCCCCCTACCAGGGGACTGGGATATACCTGTAGTGATAGAGCTCAAGGTTAGTTTACAGCTGTACAGAACAGCACTGGAGACATCATCAGAATCAGCATCCTGATCATCCAGCTGACCCTCAGCCATGGAAGATTCCATTTCCCCTCACATCTCAAGAGTGTCCACCTCTCTACCTACCCACTGAATCCCAGCTGCAAGAGTGTTTCAACAAAGCCTGCTAGTTTGCAACCATTACTGAAAGCTTGATCTACTATAAGCTCCTCGTCAGCCAAGATTAGACTCTTTGAGCTCTTATTCTTTGAAGTGAGCTTATGCTGCCCTGTTTGCATATTTCATTCTGGGCAGCCATCAAAAGGAACCATCACAAGGGTACTAATCAAGCCCTTGTGAAAAGGTGGTGATGCACACTCTTGGAGATCAGTACTAACACGCTGCTGTTACCAAAGGAATTTGGCCTGCTTCAATGATCAATCTGCCAGCACACGCACTCCTTGGGTTCCAGGAAATGGCTTCCACAGGGAAAACAGAAAGGGACTTGCCTTTCTTGGAAGGCCAGGTGTGAAGGGATTTATGAAACCTCTACACACGAAACAAACTGCAGCCTCTCTAGAGGTCCCTGGACCCAAGAAGTAGTGGCCCTCCCATCACCAGATACCGGGTAGAGCTCCCAGTGGTGCAGGAATTCCTGAACTCAGGCCCAGCACACAGAATGAGACTGGACCAGCACTTCAGTTGTCTCCACTGAGACCAGGCACACGGAATTCTGCCTCAGAGCCCTGCAAACTCTGCGTGTCTGCAAACTCTGGCTGCCTCATGACACTTTATAGGCACACTGAGGTCACCACAGATATTCTAGGAACACACGTTCATGTTCTACCTCAAATGTCAACAGGGATGCATTAAGGAGGGTTTAACCAAAAAAGTGTAGCTGTCACACACACCTGTAAGCTAAAAGCTGATCTACAAAGAGTAGAAGAAGTTACACTAAGAATTACACCCAGGTCTAACTGTCAATGGAAGATCCTCTCTCAACCAGCACACTCCTTTGGATGTCTTTGGATTTCAACAGGGCCTGCTGTTCTAAAACATCCAGACTGATTCCACTGGAAAGGGATGCAGCCACTATTCCATAAAATGGAATAAAAATCAGTCACCCTGAGCAATTCAGCTGCTTGTAGAAGAAGAACTGAGCCCAATGTCAGGAGTGGTTTAATTATTTAAACCCAAGACACCCAAACCAACATACTTTAAAACAATGCTTCAGAAATGTTGTTCAGCACAGCAGCCCAGAATTTCTGTAAGTTATGGAATAAAGTAAATTAAAAATAGGGTCCACTAATGTTAAATGTTGGTAAAGTAAGTTCACAAAATCTATGTTAGGATGCAATATTTAATATGCATTTATTCCAGTCTTTCAGAAGATTTTGTGTATGTGTGAAAAGAAACAAGGTATTGTATTTTCAAGACAGAGAAAAATTACAAGATTTACAAGACAACAGAAACTAAGTCCTTTGGGGCAGTTATTTCAACCCACTCATTTGACATCAAAATCAATTTTTCTTTTACTAATGACAGAGTTAAAAGAAACAAACCCAGCCACAACAAAAGAAATCTACTCCCTCAATTACTACAATCTAAACTTAGCTGAAGTCCTGAGTTTCCCAGCCAGGTCCAGCTTCCAGTGTGTGAGGGACATACTGTTTCCCAACCACTGAATGCAGTCACCAACCCTAAGCCAGCCAAGGGATTTGAAGAGAGTGGGAGGCAGAGCAGGGTGTGTGAAAGACAGGAAAATCCATCCTACCATGTGGGTAAATCAATTATCCAACATTAATGGGCTTCAAGGAAAAACGTAATCAAAGTTGATTTCTTTAATAGCTTATGTATTTCCAGCATGCTTTGATCAGAAACACACACCCAAACCCACAAAGAACAAAAACCTTCTCAGCTGAGGAGGCAGTGCTCCTGTGAAGTCTCCCAAGTTGTACACATTACTTCTGATCTGTCAACAACAGTAGATGCACTGTAGAGTCGACTTCAAAGCCAAAATTTTTAGAAGATTAAAAATTTCTCAGTAAAAGGACTATACACAACCTGGAGTGACATTTCTGGAGCAGGAGCAGCACACAAGATAACAAGGTAAGCTCCTTAACTCATTCCCCATGTTATACAAAGTGGGAATTTACAATCAGTGCCTTTGTAACTCATGGCTGGGAATGACTCCTTTTTGCACTTGCAGTCCAAGAGATGCAGCTTTTTATTTCATCCAACTTCTAAATATGAGCACCAGTTTACAGCAGACAGATGTTTTAGATACAGGTCTTAAAGACTTCAATTAGCCAAAGAGAACAAGTAAGTTTCATACTGTTAAAATGCACATCTTCTAATCTAGAGATGATGAATAAAGCCCATCTGTACACTGTGTTATTACAACTGTGATGTGATCTGGGCAAATTTAATTTCCTTACTGCAGCTCAGTGAAGCTCGTGGAGCCTCACAACCCAGCAAATATTCTCCCTGTAGTTCATAATCTCCAAAGTTGTCTTTCAGTGGGAGGAAGGCAAAATCCTCTCGGAAGTTCAAAGAAATGTGTCTTTTAAATGAAACAGCAGCCTAGCAAAACACTTCCTCATTTATGTCAAAAGTAGAATTTTACCCTGTGATCAGTGACTTGGCACACCATGGAACCCCTTCCAGGGCTTCTTCCTCAAGCTCAGAACTACTGCTTGTATCTTAATACCTCCTGTAATACGATCTCTTGACTTTAACATCTCAAGTGAGCACAAGATTTAACTCAAGTCACTCTTCTCACTGGCACAGCACTATCTTAATATATTCTCCATTAGTGACTCCAGCTTCCAGCCACCAAGCCCTTCTGGGCTTTTGTCAGGTCCTCATTTACTTCCCTCCTCCTCCTGTGGCATTGTAGGCATCCAAACCAGACAATACATTCAAGCCATGGCATGAATAATACTACCCAAGTAATATTTTCTCACTTGACTTTTAAAGTTTATGCATTATGGGAAGTTAGCCATTTTTCAAGCTGGATAGATTGAACCATTACTCACTTCTTTTCACCTCCGAAGTGCATCTAAGGTGAAAATTCTAGTTTTGAGTTGAACTACCTGGTGCAAATACTTCAAGAGATATTGCACATTGTTTTCCAGTCATATTATTACTACAACAAACCCAAACATATTTGGCATGTGTAAGGCCTTTCATACAGAGATTTATTGCCAAACTGCAGCTAAATACTTTATATCTTCAGGGAACAAAGCACTGGAACAAGAGGGCAAAAATATCACCAGAAGGAGCAAAGACAGGTGGTTCTATTTATAGCTGATACTTTCATTTCCAGTTTTTGCATATTCCCTGTGGTCCTGCTGGATTTCATCCCTGGCTGGAAGAAGCCACCCCTGCTCTCAGCACTCTGCCAGCCTGACACAGCAAAGCCAACAGGCTGTCACTTTCCCTTCCATCCTAAAGTAAGCCCTGGGAAAAGGAAGAAACTCTCACCCTGCCTGGAACCGAGCTGGGGTATTCCTCACTCTGGCTGCCTCTCTACTATTTCCTCTAGCTCACATGTCCTCAACAGGTTCATTTTTCCCCACTGGGTTTTTACAAACTCTTTTTGACTTCACACAAAATCAGCTGTCAAACACAAATGCATCACACCCATGTGAACATCCACATTTCTTCCTTCAGACTATCCTAGAGGTTCAACTTAATTTTTGTTCTCCAGCACTACCAGTGCTTTTTGGATAAGAGGGCATCACAACTTTTTTTTAAGTGTAGAAGTAGGAATCTGGTAAAAAAAAACAATTCCAGAAAATGTACAAAGATGGCATAGCAACTATATACATTAAAGTTTGTGTGGAAATAGAAAATTACATCTCTAAGGCTATTGACAAATTTCCAGTTTTAAGAAAACCTCTCCCCACACATGCACCTGCAAACAGCTGCAGCTACCTCTGTGTGCACATGGAGTCCCTCTGTTGGTGGAGCAACAATAAATACTGACATAAAGAAGCTCAGCAGCTTCCTTTCCTGAAGTCAGGCTATTTGCCAGTTAAATCCAAATCAAACTCGTGAAACCCTGACACCGCAACAATTTAGCACTCATTGAATTGCTTTATGGAAAGCAGGTAAAGAAACACACACAAAAAAAAGGATACTCATCATTTTCAGCCTGGATCAATGCTTCAGAAGTAACACGACCACACATACCTGAAATCCAGGTTTTTAAAGGAGGGATTTGCTGCTAAGGCTGGGAAAGGCAGCCTTTCTGAGCCATGACAGCTCACACTGGGGCATTATCCCACACTCTGCCCCTCGGAGAGAGCCACACAAAGCAGCTGGAAGTGCAGCCACGGAGAGCCCTGAGAAGTAGGGCAAGCTCCCAAGGCCCCCAGGCCAGCACTAATATTGACACAGCACATTAGGAGCAGAATTGCTGTAGCTGACAACTCCCTTCCCAGCCAAAGCAGAGCTTTGGACTGCTATGGAACGAGACAAGGGATGGCAGGACAGTGAAACCACAGTGACAGCCCAAAGAATTCCCTTAGCAGGACATTAAAGGTAAAGTTAGATGTCTCACTGCACCATATTCTCAACACTTAAATGAATGCTCTTGGCTTCTACTGCAGCACTAGCTACGTTTTATGCTTCCTTCTCTCTTCCTTGGATAAACTGGAATTTCTGTGCAATGTGACACATGTTCAAGGTCAGCTCCAAACACCCTACAATGTGAACATCACTAAAGCCAGCATTTTGAACAGTTTTGGTTTTGAGGCTTTGTAATTACAGCATTCAAAGCAAGACTTGATGGAGCAAATCAAGTGATAGTTTAGGGAAAAACCATAAGAATATGGCTTGGAGACAGCTGTATGTGTCTAGCTCAGGATAAGCATGAGATGCTGCTGAAAACCTCACAGCAAAGTTTCACAGAACAGCTGATACAACACCTTAGTGCCAAAGGGATGGCTTTACTTCCTTTTTTATTCTCTTGTCACTCTTCCCTGAGATTTCCCTTCCAGTACTCCAGCAGACTTTTATAAAGTCCCCAGAGCCTGCCTGTACAGTGTGTTGAATTCATCAGGCTGAACATTAACTTGAGAGAAAGCACAGTCTTCTGGGGGTTCAGAAATCTCAGCTGCCTTGCTGAAAGGTCAGAAGATACCCAGAAGCAGCTCAAAGCAAGGGGAAGAGACATGGCAGAGAAGGGGAAGGGAAGAAATGTCCCATCCAAGTACAGTAAGCAGTGAAAATATCCCTGTTAGAGCCTTTCTGCACTCTCAAGATATTTTCAGTGCTCCCACAGGATTTGTTTTCAACACTCAAATCCCTCCTTGGTTTGAGCAAGACAAGGTATGCTGAAACCTTTCCACTGATCCACATCTGCACTGTGACATTTTCTCTGCTCTTTTGTGAATGACAAATTATGAATATACAGACACAGTAGAGGAGTATTTCCATCCTCTCTGCAGTTCACTGCTGCAGTGGGAGTATAAGCTTTATTTTCTTAAGAAAAGCCTACAGCAATAGGACAGCCCTTTAGAGAAATGGCTGATACAACATATTCCTTTTTTGTGCCTCTGTACATTCATGATGGTGTTGAGAACCACTAAATTTCCAAGCCTGTGACATTCAGCAGCCAGAGATGTAGCTGGATACGAGCCTCACACTTGCATTTTCCAGACGGGCTTTTAAATCCACGATGTCTAATTTAAATCAACAGTCAAGTCTGAATGTGTACTTTCACATTACAACTGAAACTGAAGAAGTTTTAAAATTGCTGCTGTATTTGGAACAAAGACTCATGTTCACAAATCATGACAGCCTTTCCAAAGGCAGAGGAATGATCACGGAACACCAGCAGTTCACTTAATGGGGTCCTTATTGCTATGCAGACATCTCAGCCATTACAAAAATAAAAAATAATGGAAATGTAAGTAGAGAAGAACAGTGTGTAATAGACACACACATACAAAAAAAAAACCAAAACAAAACCCCAAGAGATAAAAAATCCTGCCAAGACCAAACAGGAGCAACCGAGAAAGAAAACCTGTTCAGAAAAAACCCAACACAACAAACCACAGCCACCCACCCATAAAAAGGACACTTCATGAAACTGAAGGCTGCATGCTGGATTTTTTTTAATGATTTCTTGTCCTTGACTCAAAGATCCATCCACACAACAACCTCCTGCCCCTCCTAATCAAGAAGGGGTGCAACACAGAGCAGAGGGACATCTGA
Source organism: Aegithalos caudatus (assembly GCA_013389925.1). NCBI lineage: Eukaryota > Metazoa > Chordata > Aves > Passeriformes > Aegithalidae > Aegithalos > Aegithalos caudatus. The sequence continues at coordinate 120,653 of WEIU01014788.1, forward strand.
CTAACACTTGCAACCATAAGTTTTTCCAACCCATTGTTTTAATTCCAAAAGAGAACATTCCACGACCTACGCAGTCTGATCCCAGTGGACCTAGGAAGGATCACCAGACAGTTCACATTCCTCCTCAAATAAGCACAAGTAGGTTTAGATGATTTTATTTCTGCAAGTAGCAGACTTGTGCCAAATATTAATAATGCAGTCCCTTAGTTACCACTTACAAATGCTCATAATTATTTACAGCTCCTGAACAGAGGATGGCTTGGATATCATCCAAGAAATCCACAGCAATTAAATTTATTAGAAAATGGAAAACTTTCTACTTTCACTCAGTAGAACAACAGAGGCAATGAGTTCTGCTTAAGGAACAATGGAATAAACTGGTCCTCTTCAGCTTGGACCACTGGCAGGACCAAGACCTACAAACTCATCCCATGTCATGGAGACATCAAACAAATCTTGGCTGAAAGGCCCAAAACAACACAGCCCTTCACATGAGGTGGAAGGCTGTGGAAACTCTGCCAGGTAACAGGAGGCCTAGAAGCTCATGTTTACACAGAGAGGTAGGAACAACTCATGGAATTCTGCTGAGGGTTACCACCACATGTGGCCTGTGAAGACCCTGAGCTGAAAACAACTGTGGGCCCTAATCCTACCCTTCATCAGGAGCAACTCACAACCCTGCTGGAGACACAACTCTACAGCAACTTTATGGGTCTTCTTTATGGCACACAATGGCCTCTACTGCCTTCAGTTGTTATCAGTAAAAGAACGTTATCTGCATTTCCAAGTATTCAGAAAAACTTCTATTTACAAGTATGATACACATGGAATACTCATAGGGAAAGTGTGAAATACACCACATCCTCAAAAAACCCTTCCAGGTCAACTCTGTTTTAAGTTAACTCACCTGCAATTATCACCCTACCACCACTCAGCACCAGTGGAACATTTGAAAACATCTGAACTGAATCAGCAGGCATTACAAGTTCAGCAAAGCAGTTTGTAAAAGCTTAGCTTATCAGTAAAAAAACAGTCTAATACAGGAAGCCAGGTTTATATGCTCGGTGTCTGCCTTTGTAAGTGGAATTCCAAACCCAGTTTGAACATCTGGACTTCTCTGCAGCACCCAGAAAGAGCAGCACTGAGCAAGGAACCACACAGAAGTCAGCAGGCACAAAGCCCCAAGCAAACACCAGAGTGGCAGGGCCAAGCCTCACCTTGCCAAGCACCTCAGTCCATACACACTGCCCCACTCACCTCTGATCTCTCCTGCAGTGCCAGATCTCTCCTATCATTAACCAGAGCCCTCAATTCTCTTTTTAAAAGAGGCCAAAGGAGCCACTAAAGCAGGCAAACTGTTACTGATGGTAGAACCATTGAGGTTGGAAAAGACCTCCAAGATCATCAATCCCAACCTTTGACCTTTGATTATACATGGGGAAAAACCCAGACAAACATGCTTAGAACAGAAAAGAATCATGTATTTCAGAGGATCATGTGCTAAACAACACACACAAAGAGCTCTGGCTTTTTTTAGAGTCCTACTTTTCTGAAATGTTCACTTCAATCTTATGCACTATTGTGCTCTGACTTTAATAGAGAAATACATACACTTTTTGGTATGTGTGTTTTCTTCAGTCACTCATCTGGTGCTCAAGTGAAATGCTTTTTTATCTGTTAAAGTCCCCTCAGCTCTCTTCAAAGGTTCTGTCTCCTCTTCCATGTGCATTGAATTTACTTGTCATCCCTAAAGGTAAAAGCTTAAATTTATATTCTCTAAATTCAGAAGTAACTGACTAAACACAAAATATTTATCCTGAGTAACTTAACTGATAAATGTAAAGGCACTTTCATTATCTTCATGTTAAATCACTCCATCTTCGTTTTCCTAAATATGACTATCAGCTCCTCAGGTTTCTCTCCCACTTTTGTCTCCCTCCAGTATCAGTGCTTGAAATTTTCACCTTCCAGCAAATCACTAGTATTACAACTTGATATTCTTATCTCAAAATAAAGAAGCATTATATTTTGATCCATTTAATTATTAAGATTACAGACAGAAAGTGATGTTTGCTTTGCATTTTAGTTTTGCTGAGCAAAACTCGTGGGTATTACATTTTATGTATGCTTTAGAGAATAACAACATGAGAACCCCCTGCAGTATTTTTAACCTTTTGACTTGTTTTGCTGCAAGAGTCTCTGTAGTCCGCTTCTCTCTGCTCCAAGCCTCTCTGGCCCTCCCTGTCCTTCTCAGCCTGGTAAAAGCTGTATGTCCTTGCACTTCCTTCTGCTCAAACACAGAGTACAGATAAGCAGGCGAGTTTTATCTCAACACTGATACCAGATTCATTCATATCTCTTCCCTTGTACAATCATGTGTTCTGCTCTCCCCTGCTGCAACAGGAGGCAACCTCATCTACTATTTTATAGGACACAGTGATATGCTGTAATTCAGGTCAAAGTTTACTTGACAAAGATATCCTGGAAGAACTGATGTGTTGTAAGAATCCCTTACCCGCCTCCCACCTTTTCCAAAGCTTAGTTCTTCTTGTTCCTAACTTCCAACTTTTCTAGCCTGAATTTCACTGAGGCACCTATCTGCTATTAAACCTCATTTCATTTTCTCCTACCAGATAACATTATCAGCTCATTGACTGAAGGATTAATCCAGTGAATTGCTTTTTCCTCCTTTAAGCAAGTTTAGTTGTGCTCCTTTCATCTGACACTCTAAATTTATGTTTGCAAAACAGTTCATTCCTTGAACTCCTTTCAGTTTTCTATTCACACTTTATCAAGTCCGGGGAAGTATTAAAGTTATGACATAATTAACATCCTACATAGATCAGCCTACCTTTGAGTCCAGCTTGATATCCTTGTTTACCAAGGCACAGATTCTTTTGTGCACCTCTCTAACGCTGCCCTAGGAACTGCCAGTCAATAAAGTCCTTCCACCCTCAGTCACTTCCTCTTGGAAGTGTGACACACACAAACAGGACTGGCTGCTAGTTAGAAAGGGCACATGCATTTCTCAAGCAAGCCAAGTGGAAATTGCCAGAATCAATGCCACTGACTAATCCTTGCTCAGCTCACACACAGTAACTATGAATCAGTACGATAGTTTATTTAATACAGGGCTAGGTGGATTTTTACAGGGCAGCACACACTCCCCTTTGGGAGATTCAGGTGACAGAATTCACACCATTTCATTAGTTGAGAAGCTGTAAATCTAACCTTTTAACCCTTTGTAACTGCAAGAGCTTTTAACCTCCTGGCTCCAGCACTCAGCTGGGTACTCCCATACAGCGCTGGTGCTTACCTAACCCCACAATGAACTGTTCAGAGATCCACAACAGATTAAACCTAATCCTGTAAAGAAGTAATTTTTTAAAAAGCTACAAATCTGAGTAGATGACAGTAAGGTGATTCAGAAGTCAAACAGATACCAGCACTGTACAATGGAGGGGAGAGACTATGAGCTCACCAGTGAGTGCCCTTTTAACTTCCCTTGCAAACCTGAACGTGGGAGCACACAGGCCAGCTCCCAAAGGGAGATTACAGCACAAGTAACCCTACAAAGCCTTCAGGGTAATAGAAGCCCTCAAGAAACACTCTGAAATGTATTTATTTTGTTTGTGAGCTGCTACTTTGGATAAATTTGCTCCTTTTCTAGAAGGCCTTTTTATCAACACCCAAATGAAATCCATCTCCCACCTACAGCAGCACAGTCAAGAAAGAACCTGGATGAATGTTACTCAGGTTAGGTTTGGGAAACATTGCTCAGTGTTGGGATGGCACCATCAAACGGATGGTGTTGGGATTGAACCATCAAATCCAACTGCACTGAGATGACCGATGCCTACAGCCTGAGCAGTGGGAATGTGCAAACTATGAAGATAAAAGCAGAGCACAGCAACACAAGGAGCCACCAGAAACTAAGTGACCAGCCCTTGGAAGGGTGGGAAACAAGGAAAAGCTCACATGTGGAAATGATTGGGATGAGTACACTCCTGGAAGGATGTGTGGAAAATACAGAACTGCACCGTGAGGAATGATTGAAGAGAAATTCACCCGCTGCTGCCAAACAAAGGCTCGGCCAAATTCCGTCATAGGGAGGAGTTAAAGGGGATGTGCTGGGCTGTGTTTGGAGGTGAAAAACTAACCCCTCACTGCAACATGCAATGAGGTTTGCTGGAAAGGGCAACCAAAGTTAGCTGCACTTGTCCCTAATATGTCTCCTTTAAGCTAGCACATGAAGATTCTCCCAGATGCTGGAAGGGCAGGGAAGTTTCTTTTTCTGCTTCCTGAAAACCTTTGAAATCCACTCACCAGCCACTCCTCCAGGCAGACCTGAGAACCTGCACCAGTATTATTCTGTGACCTGGTTGCCAGCACAGCATCGCTCCAAAACATCGTCACAGCCACAGAGAGCAAACAAAGCACGCACACAATGAGACAGAAGGACAGAAAGCCACACACAGGCAACTCCAAGGGTGAATTCTTGAGTGTCCGTGTCTGTAAATCGAGTCAGAGACCAGCTAAGACACCAGTTACCAGGCTTTCCAAAGTCACCAAACAAAATCCAACAGAAAAATGGAAAAACAGGTTTCATTGACAAGTAACAGAAACCAGTACTTTTCCAGGTTTGTCAAGGGGCACCACCATTCCAGTGTGTTTGGGACTGCAGGAAACTACCAACCACAGAAATATCCTAAAACTAGAGGACAAGGCGGATGAGTGACCAAATATTTGTTTTAAAAAATAAGAAGTATGCACCTGAAATGTGTGCCAAAGAAAGTCGATTACACAAGTGTTACAGCACACCATGAATGAATCCATGGAGGCTTAAGCACTTGCCTGAGCAAATCCTGCTCTAAAAGGCATGTTCATTTTGTCTAAAAAGCAACAAGAACTCTGCAACACTAATTTAAGCACTTAAAGGAACTTAAAAAATCTTAAAATGTTGAATAATGGTCATCAATATGCTACAACACTACTTGGGTCTCTAATGAGGTACCAATAGGGCACTTTTGGCTTACTTTTTTTGTTACATGGAAGATTTTATATATATATATATATTTAGTTCTCCTTCTTTCAAAGGTGTGCAACTATTTGGTCTTTATTAGTGTTCATATGCCCTAGGAAAAAAATAAGTCAATTCACTTTAAGTAGAAGACACAGATTCTCCTGTTATCCACTGGGTTAAACTTTGTCTTATGTTCCATTTATATTCCAAATAAAGTTTAAAACATTTTAGTAAATCTCTTTGATAAGGACGAATTACAGTCTTAGAAAGTTTTTCATGCCACTGAACACAAGAACACTTCTCCTGAACAGCTATTTGATAAGAACATCAAGAACAAACCATGGTGCCAATATTTCTCTAAATGGAAGCCTGGCTACGTTTTAGAAAGCTTTGCTTCTTGAAAACAGAATATTTAAACCAACTGACAGCAAGATGAGATCTATGCCAAGTTTGAGAATCATTCTTAAACAGCAATTCAATTTATATATATATATTTTTTTTAACAGACAGGTCCCCTCCTCAAAGGCAGCAGAGGTGTGCACAATTAATGGAGTTCAAACCATGTACTGTCTCAGAAAAAAAATCTTCTTCCCCTCAGTCTTTTTCCTATATTCCATTTCCTCCAGACTTCCTGGCAAGTTTAACTGGAGACATTGCTGGGTCTCTGCCAATTTTACATAAATTATCAGTTTGACAACAACTTGGACACGTAAGTGTTCAGCTCTGGCAAAGTCAGGTGACGGTGGTGAATGAGCTCCTGAGAGATGTGAGTATCTGAAACACTTCTATATTTGTTCATCTGGAAACCCAGAGGCACATGGGGCAGCGAGGGGAAAGGGAAAAGAGTCAGAGGTCTGCCTGAATTACTCTTCCTTGTTATAAAAGAGAAGTTTTAAAAAATGGCACAATAAATACTGAAAAACTCCACTGTACAGCTCCAGAGATGAAAGTAAAAAGTTGCTTATTTTTCTGGGTTTCAGTGTGAAAGCCAGCTTTTTTTTCATCAAATTTTTATGTAGATTTATGAAAGAAATGACCCAACACAGCTTAATCCAAAAATACTCTGTCACAAAGCCTCTTCTTCCACATGAAGGTTGCAGTGTAACACATTTAAAACAGCACTCTTCACACTTCCTGCCTCTCCCACCTCTCCTTCAGGAATACTCTGTGAGCTGCTTCCTAACCCACAAAAGCAGAAATGTTTATGAAGCCACAAGTTGGATGGTACCAGCAACCTCAAATCACTCTTGGGGGGCAAATACTCAGCCTTGAGACCCAGCAGATTCCCCAGGCCTGGATCTTTGCCTGGACACAAATGCCACCACAGAGCACAGGGACAGGACACACGGATGGACATTCTCAGCCGGGAAAACGCTGGAGCACTGATGGAGACTGCACTGTCCATGGCAACCCAGTTCAAATGATCATAAAACTGCTGCCCAAACTCATCCAGCTGTCCACAGATGATGCAAAGGACTCATGTGTCCTTTGCTGGGCACCAAACCCTGAGCCCTGATGATCCTGCCCTCAACAGGGGCATGTTTCCCACATCTTCCTTGGAAATCTCCAAAAATCCATCAGTCAGACCAGAATTCTTGCGAGGAACACGCACAGAAAGGACAGTCAGAAAAGTTGCACAATGGCATCAGTTGTATCCCATTGCTAAAATTTGCTCTAAATGGTGAGTTGATCATTTCCACCAGGAATGGGAATGAAGAAACAATTTCTCCAATAGCTGACTGCAGTAATCTTCTCCTCAGTTGGGCTTTTTTCCCCTCATCATCTTATTTTTGATAATGACAAAAGCATTGGAGTAAGACAAATAAAGAGCCACTCCAGCTAGGAAAATAAAGCAGGCATTTGCTATGGAAGAGTATCATGGTCAAGTCAGATAAATGAGGACAGGAATTACCTCATTCAACAAATAATGCCAAGTACAGTAATTGAGATCTCATTATTGCCAGCTGGGATATCTTAAACAGAGTGAGCTAGATTTTAAAATGCTGTAATAGGGAAATACCCATCTTTCTTCAGACTCTCTCCTGGCCAGACAAGCTGACCAAGTTGCACATCTCAGATGGAGAAAAATTTTAGGAGAAAACTCCTAAAATTTCTAGCAGAAGTGAAACAGAAAATCCCAACATGAACCCAAACTAGCATAAACTCTCATATCTGTCTTTCTGTTTAAAATAGGAATAGCCAATTGCTGGCCTTGTATTTCTAAAATTCAAATAACTTCTAATACTTCTATAATTTGGACCCAAACTGGATAGAAAGCATTTAACTACATTTTGAACAGATTGTTCTTTAATTACAGCACACTTCCAGCAATTCTAATGTTTTATGTGACAAGTTCCTCTAAGAAGTCACTGAACCTGACTTGACAGGTTCTAAAATAAACTACAATATTCTGAGGCTGGTTTGGTCATTGCAGTGAAAATATACTTTAAAATAAGAAAAAAAAAAAAAGAAACTGTAAAAATAGGAAGAAAACAACACTCTGTGAAATAGAAACTTCCAAGCCATGGTAAATTTGGTATAGATTAAAGCCACAGTAAAATGTTACTCTAGGGCAGCAAATTTGCCTGATATCCTGGGGTTTATTGGATTGGTAAGGAAAAAAAGCAATTCCAGGTATCAGAGCCTTTTAAGATCACAAGTACATGTAAATTTCTGAATTTGGGCCATATCCTGAAGATAACACAAAAATATTGTTAAGTATGTTGAGGGCACAGTGTTGGTACCGACTTTTTTCCATTAACTCATTATGAATTAATTTCATCAATAACAAACCAATTTGCCAACGCAAATGCCAAGATTACGTGAAATGCCTTGGCAACAAAGCACTTTGGGAAAGGGAACAGAGGAATAAATGGGCCTCCTGTTTCTTAGTCAACAATCCTAGAACTTCAAACTGGAAACCCCAACGTGGTCAAGACAAGGTTAAAAAAAACATAAACCTCCAAAACAAACATCTGACTTTTCTGCAATCTATTCTAGACCACAGATTCTATCCGTGAAAAATGACCAGGCCATTCAAGTCTATGGGCAAAATAATTATTATTTTTCAAGGTTATATGAAAATTAACAAGCCAGTAGCCAAAGTGCAGCAGAAAGTCCAAAACTCAAGGACAGTTAAAATACAATTATCAGAGGTCCTTGAGTGAAAGATAAAAATATCAGTAGAACTCAAACCTAAGCCAACTTCCTGCCATTCTCAATGACTACAATTCATACACACAACATAAAGGATGAAAGTTTTGATATTTTAATAGGTTATTTTGCTTCAAAATGAAACAGAAGTCCTAAATTTCGTAATACTCCAAAAAAAATCCACAGGCAACAAAGAAATCCATTCATAACAAGGTAAGGAAAAGAAAACCCAACCAAACCAGTCAGTCCAAGGAAACTATAAAATAACAGCTTTAAAGACAGAAAAAAAAATCTAAAAAAAAAAAAAAAAAAAAGGAGAAAAGGTAAAATAAAAGTTTAGTAGATTTATTTTCCCTTTTTTTCTAGGAAGTAACTTTTCCTTCTCACTTCATCAGGTAAATATTCTGCAGTATAGCATTATTTATCAATTTCTAAGAGTCCTTTTGATTTTGTCCATTTTGGTCAGGCAAATTATAAAAGGCAAAGGCACTTTAAGGAAGTTCCCATTATAAAAAGAACCTGAGATCAATAATAATAATAATAATAATAGTTTCTGAGTTCTCTGGTAGTCTTACTTCATTCACCCTTCAAAAGCTACATCAATCCCAAGTGGATAATAAAAACTTTTAGAGTTTTCTGGGTAGTCCCGTATCAAGAATACATCCAATCTTTAAAATACATGGATTCCATCCACTTATTTTTTAGCTGACACACAAAGGAATTAAGGCAAAAGGCTGCAACTGAACGAGCATCTAAGAATACCACAATATGCCTTCCTAGGAAAGTGATTTCAGAGACATGGTGCCAAAAGATGCTGCTTAGGAATCACCAAGCATCCTTCCCAGTGCTACAGCAACCGCCCAAGGGAAGATGGATTTCCACCCCAGCCACACAGGGAACAACTGTCAAGGACTTAGCAATGTATCTGCTGCCCTTCCCAGGTGCCCCTGAACTGCCCTGTACCTGTGGAAAACAGGACCCACCAAGGAAAACCCAGCCAAAACCACCACAAAACCACAGCCACCTGCTCAGCTGCTTGGACTCATGAAGGGGCCCCTGTAGGTCAGCAGAGAACTCAACACCTGGGGCCCCAAGGAACATGGCTTGTTAGTTCTCCCCTCCAAAGTGCTGCCAAGGAGATCTCCTGCTCTCTGAGCAGCCTCCTGGCACCATTCCTGCACAAGGCCAGCCTGGGAAACTCCAGCACAGGGCCACAAGTGCTCTGACATCAGCAGCTGACCCAGAAGTGCATCTGACACAGCAGACATTGAGTAACAGCTTCTCAAATGGCAGCAGGCTGAAAAGGTTACAAATTCTCCATGTGCTGCCTAAGAAATACCTTTTTGCAGCTGCAAAGGAGAAAGTGTGACCTGAACAGAGAGGGAAGAAAGATGAATCCTTGCAGGCATGGGTCCTCAAACAATCCTGTACTTTCCACACGAAGAACCCATTATCAGCCAGTTCTTGAATTAAACTATAAACCAGGAACCAGCTAAAATAAATTTGAAGCAATACCAAACACAACAGAAACTATCAATCTTCTTTGGGGCAAAGACTGAAATGTCAGACTATTTCTTTTAGGTAATGAATATTCCAGACTAACAAAGCCTGAAGATGCTGTTTTGATCTGCGTTCTTCTGCAGAATGGATTAAAAAAGAAATTACATTTCTCAACATCTGGTGAAAGATCAGGTTTCCAAGGAGATGAAGTCTGGGCCTTAGATAAGTAGCCTTACTGCATTTTTCCAACAAATTGAGGTAAAAAACGCAGGTGCAATATGCAGTTAATGGCAGTGAGTTACCTCAATACCCATCCCATTCAATGTGCAGCTCAATTTCATAGATAGCAGAGGTTAACTGACAAAGTTCAGAGTCCCCAAATACAAATAAAACCAATTGGATAACCACAAATGAGATTTCTTCCTTACACACACACACACAAAATTTGTCAAAATTTAAACAGGCTTTCTAAATAACTCAATACACCAACTTTTAGGGAGCCTTCTGATTTCTTATGTGCATCATTTTTCTGCTTCAGTGTCTTGAGTTTCAACTGTGTAACACCTGAGAATCGGTCTGGATTTGATCTGACTAAAGCTGGAACACATTTCCTACTGCAATGCCAGACCACCACATCCATATAAGATACATATATATATACACACACATACAGAGCACTCCTTTGCTTTGCTTCATCCATCATCAATCTACTGCCCAAAATCCATCTACAGCAGCTCTTACAGACACTGCAAGACCCACACTGAAAGCTCTTTCACCAGGTTTGAAAATGCCACCTACCACCTCATTTGCATCTTCAAGCACCTCCAAAACACAGACCATAATTTATGTGGGTTGATCAAGCAGAACTTCTAACAACCAAATTTCAAAAGTTGGTAACTAAGTTCCAGGCAGCATCATCCAGTCAGCTCCTGCATTTATCAAAACCAATTATTTCAGGCTGAAGCTCTCAAAATATGATGACAGCCAAAAATTAAAGTTTCAAAACATGTTTAATGTATCAAAGTAAACAGAGAAAGCTTAAATATTGCATTCTGTAAACTTAGTGAGAACCAAAAGGCTACACAAGATTAAAAATATGTATTTATTTTGGGCTTCTCTTTGCAGTCATTTGCATATGATATGCTTTTATACAGTTTTTATTGAAGACAACTTCAGAGAACCTCCTAACACTTGGGGATACAGGCAGCTGCCTTTTACTACTTTTATGGCCTTTTTTAGAAACAGAACTATGGCCAAAACTGATGGTAAAGGTAAGAATGAAAAGCATGCAGGTTACAGAACTGAAACAAAGTCATCCATCACAGGATGCAACAAATTTACTTTGTGTCACTTTACAATAATGTATTCCTTGAGGTTTTCCTGTAGTTCCTGTCAAAGTATAACAACACAGGCAATGGGCCTCATGCTTAAAATACTATATTTGAGCATTAAAACAGCATTCATGTAAATAAATAAGCTGCATGTCTCCTAGTATTTCCAATGTCCTTGGTATCAATTCCCTTGGAAAACCTGCCTTCCTGACCTGCAGCCCACAGGCTGCAGCTCTCACAGGTCTCAGCTTTGCCATCAGTCTTGCATAGCATCAAAGAACTGTGTGCAACTCTAAGATCCACCAAATAAATCCAAAGGATGCTCTCTGTTCTTATTCCTGGTTGCCCAAAAGAATCCTTGAGAGCAGGTATTTGAAGAGAAAAACAGATCTCCTTTAAAGCCCCCCTACAAATATCACCTTCCCAATCCCTCCCTAGCCAAGGGTCCCCAAACACAGCAGGTCTCTGGGAGCATGGGATGACAGGGACATGGCAGCAGGCCCTAATTCCAGTTCAGGCTTTGTGGAATCCCAGCTCCAGCCACCTGAGCTTCCCAACACCAAAACCAAACAGGTTCTTCACCTTCTCTGTGGTGCTTCTCTCCTGTCTACTCTCCCAAGGAGCTTCTTTTACAGAGCTTGATCCTTCACAGCCCCACAGCTGGCACCCAAAGTGACAATGGAAATGCACAGCGTGGAAGAGAATATGGGATAAAACAGGATAAAATCCCACTGAAATGCTGTGGCTGTAGATTATTTTACACACACAGTTTCTAAAGGAGGGATAAAAACCCACGAATGGTCATGAGAAGCACAAACCCACAGAAGTCAGGAGGAGTGAAGCCTTTCTCCTTAATAAGCAGCTGTGGTTTAGTGTAACCAGAGAGGTCTGTAGTTCCTGATGCTTCAAAGAGCTATTTACATTTGCATATTCCTGGAGGATACAAAACATACATTCTGAAGAGGGCAGAGTTTAACCTCAGCCTTCTGCCAGACCTTTTACAGAGACAGTTAGACAGAATTAATACTTAATTGGAACAAACACTCTTTCTTCTCTCCCTTACAGACTTAGCTGCAGCCTGTGTATTATCAGTCACTCACGTTTAAAAAGTCCTTTTGATAAAAGAAAAGATAAACAGGCAGGATAGGTACTTTAAATACAAGCATGTTAAAAAAACCAACCCAAACCGTTGTATTTTGAATATTGAAGTTCCAGAATGAAAAAAAAAAAATTCTACTTAAAGACTGAATTTTCAAAAGAGATTAGATCACGCTCTGCAGCTGACCCTTTCTACCTCGCATACTAAGGAAATACTTTAAAATTCCAGTAGGCATATTTGCTTCCAAGGCAAGAAAACACACCCACTTGTTCCTTCACCGTTGTTTTTCAAGTACGAAAACCTTCCCAAAACTGTTATAATCGAGGCACAGGAGTAACAGAAACCTCAGCAACTAAAAATGCAAAGCGATTCCCTTGCCTCCCCAAGCGCAAAATCCCGATCTCGGGAAGCCACCTTGGTGCTCCCGGTGTGTTACGTTCACCGCTGGAGGAAATCCTCCCTTCCCCTTGCGACAGGCAAGGCGCACACAGGTGTCCGACAGGGCACCGGGAAAGCCGCTCGGGATGAGGGGGATCCCCAGGGAAACACCCCCGGCAGGTGCCCGGGATGCTCCGTGCGAGGAGCCCCGGCCGCGGGGCTGGCACGGGCCCCGTGCCACACAAACGGGGGATTCCCGAGTACCGCCATCCTTTGGGCTTCCACACGGGGCCTCCCGGATCCCGGAGTGCCCGGCGGAGACCCCGGGGCCCCGCTCGGGCAGGGCCGCTCCCGGGGCCGGGGTACGGTTCCCTCTGGGAGGAGAGAGCCGCCCGAGCCTCCCCGTCCCCCCGCGGGGGCCGCTGCACCG
>WEIU01014788.1:134529-162671 GCA_013389925.1 Aegithalos caudatus
ACCCTTAGGGTCGCCTGCGGGCCTCAACACGTGCGCCCTTTGCCCTCGGCCCGCCCCGCCAGGCCGTCACCATCGGGTCCCTCAGCCCGCCGCCGCCTCGGCTGCACCCACCCGCGGGGTCCCAGGTGTGCCACCCGCCCGGTGGCTGCATGGGACACAGTTCCCTGCCGGGGAGTCTCTGGTGTGTCACACCCGCACCTCCGAGCCCTCGGCCCCCGGCTCGGCTTGGAGGGACGTGCGTGATGCTGGCAGTGTTCCTGCCTTTGATGCTCCGCCGTCACACGGCGCCGGAGCTGCTCACAGCACCGCTTCTGTTCGGCGTGTGCAAAAAGGCCAGCGGTGGAATGTGGTAAATCCATCCACCATATTCTAGTCTAAATTTAGACAATCCACACGGCAGCGTAGAGGGGATGTGTTGCAAGAACATAATCACAGTTTAGGTGCTTTCCAATGCAAACGTTTGCTAAACGTGATTGCGTGATGACCGCATCCGATTATCATTGCCACATCCTAATTGTCTTAACATTTCCTGTCCTGCCATGCCACGTCCCAGCGGTTTGGTTTACGTTTCCTAGCGTAACATCACCAAGGAAGAGTGGATTGCAGCAGGGTTGCGTCACGGCGTGCTTGTGGATATCCCAACCCACCGTGGCAGGACGTGGGCTCAGCCCGGGACAGCATTAACAGCTCGTTTCCACCTAATGGAGTGGAGACTAAACACAGGCAACAAGTGGCCCCTGCTGGATACAAACTCACTGTTCGCATCAGGATGCTCCCAGTCGGAAGAAACCCTCCAGCAGAACGAGTTAAACGGAATACCATAAATTAGCAGGGTGGAAATGTATGCCCTGAAGAGAGAGGAGAAGATGCATCTTTTTATTTCCAGCAAAACGGTGCTGGTTTGATTGGTTTTAGCTCACAGAAGTTATGGAGGTGGAGAAGTCTCCTTGACTACTTCTTTCAACTCAGCCTTTGTAGTTTTGCTCATTGTTTCTACCCATCTGTAGAAATAATCTTCCTTATGGACTCAATCACACACTGTCTGTTTTAATGAGCCCAGTGCCTGTGGTAGGGAATGATGCCAGGAGTAATGATCTTTAGCTATTTCTGTAGGAGAGCAGCTTAGCAGGCCATATGTCAGATTTCCCAGTGAGTGATTGTTTTGAATTGTTTTTACACCGTAGTTTCTATTCCTGAGATATTAAAGCAAATAACAGCATCTGGTTAATCAAATTTCAGATTTCACCATGTGATATCAGCCCTGTTCTGTGACTTCCCTTGAAATAGATTGCCAGGGGATTTCTACCTGTAGGTGAATCAGGCACCTTACACATTGACATTTTGGAGGTGAGGAGCTAAGAAGTGACAATTTTATATACAACAAGACCTGAGTTCAGCTCCTGACGCCAAAAACGTTTCCACCACCCTTCCACCACATGTTTCAAGAGACAAAGAGGCAAACAGGAGAGGTGAGGCTTGACCAAAGGTAGAGCATTTTCTCCTTGCAAGGTCCTTGCAGGAGCACTTGAAGCAGGAGCACCCCACAAACCGTGGGAGCTGCTGGAAGAGCAGCTCAGCTCAGGCCACTGTGCTCTGGTGTGTCTGATACAAGAGCAGAAGCATTTCATCATCCAGACAGCTCTCACCTGATTAATTTTCAGATTTCATGCTTCTTCTTTCTAAGAATGTAGTAAATTAGATCTTAGGCAGAATGTTAACTGCCTCCTTAGCTATGTTAACATATTAATGATCACACCTGTTTAAACACCAAAATTTACACTCATTTTTGGTTTAAAATGTCAAATTAAAAGCAAGAAGAGGGTGTGCTGTGTGGCAATTGTACAGAGAATTGTGGTTTATGAATAGAATACTGGAAAAAGTAGATCATGTTCCAGCTGACTTTCTCCATTGTATTCACATTTGAATGCTACAATAAAAGCTTTCCAGGACTTTGTGTCAAGAAAAGTGGCAGATATGATTTCCATTAAATGCAGCCTACCTAAGGTATGATAAGGCCATATCAGTGGTTTCGCTTTAGAATCTGCAAGTTTTTAAATCTAGATAACTATTTCCCTGCAGAAAAAGGAACCTGGTTTCTCAGCTGATAACCCAAAAAACTGATAGGTCTTTTTTTTTTTTTTTTTTTTTTTTTTTTTTATTTTTTTTTTTTTTAATTTTTTTTTTTTCCCTTTGGTGTGCTGTTTTTGGTTTTGTTTTGGTTTGTTTGTTTGTTTTTTGGAGGGGTTTGTTTTTTGTTTTGCTTTGTTTTGTTTTGGGCAGGAGTTGCCTTTGAGCAGTCTTGATATCTCTGGAACACCCACAGATATTCAGAAGTAACCAACCAAATTAGTTCTTTGATATTTTAGTTGTGTTTTCTCTCAAACATGATTCATGACCCCAGTTAGAGACACAGAGGACACAGAGCTTGGAGTCTTTGGAAGGTGAATTTTTGTGAAATGGTGTGGAGATAGAATTATATGTGTTTATTTTTTTCATGTCTTCCAAAATATGTGCAAGATAGGATATCTATTTTAGCACCTAGCTGTGGATCCAATTGCTTTGGAGCACTTTAACCAGCTGCTGTTTGTTTATAGGTTTTCAGCCATGCAATATTAATTAACCTGTCCTACCCTTTTATCCAACCTCTTGCTCCATTTGTCTCTAGACATACAAGCTGTGATCTTAACCCACAGCAGGAGAAGTCAAAGCTCACAGAAATCATTTGAATATCTGAATTTCTTGTTCTGTGTGTACCTTAAAAACCCCAGAGATTACTGAACCCTGTTTCTGACCCTGTTACAGAGTTGGTGCCTTGCTTCAGCCCAGATGCGAGGGCAGGAGAAACTGCAAACTATGGCTTGGATTGTTTGCAGACTGATGCAAAACATCTCACAGTGGTGACCTCTTGCCTGTAGTCTGTCACAGCTCCTGTGTGGCTGGCTCAGACCTCTCCAAAATAAAGGTTTTATCAAAATAAGCTACTGCAGACTCATTCTTTTCCCAGTTCATCAAATTTTTGAGTTGTTACAAAACCTAAGCCAGCAGAATATTAGGTTTTTCTGCTTTTGTTTGTATAAACACTTGCTGCTTTAAAGGGTGCACCTCCTACCACAATGTTTCTGCATTTGAGCATTAATTTCATAAATATAAAGCAATAACTGTTGACTTTTTCATGTGCCTGCTTCCTTCTGAGCTTTTTAAAACCCATTCTTCTTCCTCCTGGCATTTATCATCATTTAAAGGGCTAAGAACTTGCTTCAGGCAAAAAGAGGAGATTCTTATACAATCTACTGATTTTAGCCCTGTGCTCTCTGAGAGCACCAATAAATATTCAGAGACTCAGTAGGAACTCCCAGGAGTTGGCAATCCACTGTCTGGCAGCATAGCAGGAACAGGAAGAAGAATCAGGAAAATCAGGCTAAAGCCAGGGAATTAAGAAATTCTATGTACTTCATTGCAATATATTTTCAATCTTTATAGAAGGTTCAGGACAAAGAATTTCTGTCTTTATCTGGATTTGACCTTAATGAAGGTTAAAGAACTTCAGAGTTTTTACTTCATTAAAAATATATGGAACTGAGTTTGTATTTCAGAGTCTGGAAGTCTGAACTTGAAGATGTGGTAAACTGTAAATAAACTGTAAATGTTAAGAGAATTTCAGTGAATATAATATTTTATGTTGAAAATTCCAAAGGGCTACAGCCTTTTCAAATAACAGCTTCCTCCCCCCCCCCCGCCCCAGGATTTTATTAAAATGTTTCCTTGAGTTTGGTTTATAATTTTTGTTGATAAGAAATCAGTATTCATTCTTGGAGTAATTTTGAGTCAACACCATATTTATTGCTTACATTTTTTTATTGCATCACATACAAACCTAGAGTTAGCTGGTGTGACATTCTTCCCTCCCTTCACAAAAAAAAAATAAAAAATTCTAGAAGTAATTTTGTTAGAAGAGAATTGGGTCAAAGACTCTTAAAAATTGCTGACAGTGTTTCTTCAGGATTTACTGAGGACACTAAGATTCAGGGTAGAGTTTTGCTGCCTTTTCTTGGTAAGGGTCTTAAAATTTTGTAAGTTCTATTAAACACCAAAACTTTTGGTTTTGGTACTGAAATGAACAGAGGATGGATTTCAACCATCCTCTGTTTGCCTGTTCTAAAGGGTAAATAAGAAGCAGAAACAGTTGAACAGAAAATTATAGCTGGGATTATAAATGTCATTTAAACAGTACTTTTTTTTAAACTAAGCAGTCACAGACTGTATTAATTAAATATAATATCCTCCCTTTTGCAGATTGGAAAAACAGGCCTGGAGATTAATGAGCTGGTCAGGATTACACCCACATATTAAGCCACAATTAGAACTGGAGGAACTCATGGCAGCCTCCTAAAGAGTTTGGGGAGTCACCCAGCACCTCCACTTCTCTTTCCATGTCAGTTACACAAAACATTTTACTTTCACAAGGAAATCTTCAAGCTAAGGGCATATTTTAAAAAGAAGCTTTGCAAACTATAAAAGCTAGGGGCTTGATTCACTTTTCAGTTGGTGCTGAAAACTCTAATAGGAGTTTAACAATCTGGTGGGAGAATGGATTTCCAGATTGACAGGGACAGTGACTTTATTTTTTGGTGTTTCATCTTGTAGATGTAGACCTTATTCTGGAGTTTTTACTTCACTCTTACACAGTCAAATTTCAACGTTGGTTTCATGCTTGTCCCATCGGGCCTCTGCAGTGAGGCCTGCAAGCTCTCAGGGTTAAACACATGGCATAGCTTGTTCTTCCCCTCAGCATTACATCTTAATATCCAGGGTTTTGAGATTAAGATGCTTCCAAAATCATGGGTGGCTGCAGACAGGAAAAAGGGAAAGACCAATGAATCTTCCATGTTTCATGCTAAGCTACGACTTCTCCGTTGTCTACTAATTAAGCAATCTATTAATACTGCTTTGGTACATACTAATGTTAGACAAACCCAGTTTTGTTGCTAGAGAAAAAGCTGCTATTTAAAAACCAGAGCAAAAGCAGACTCATTCTGAGGCTTATATCAACCAGTAGGTGTGCCTGGAGTGTTGTAAATGGGAAAGGTGGGAGGACTCCGTCTTGTTATTAGTACATGTAGAAAGACAGGAAGTACTTAGGGAAGGTTTCCCTCTTGTTCTGAGTTCCAGGAAAGTTATTCAGCCAAACATGTGAATCACAAAGCAGACTAGGAGTTTCTGTGTGGCATGAAAATAACAATCTTGGAGCCTGAGAAGTGAAACAGTTCGGTGCTTTTGTTCCGCTGCAGATTTTTCATGGAAAATAGCAACCCCACGAATATCTGACAATGAAATGTCTTAGTGCATGAAATGTGAAGTTTATATAAGAGAGAGTGTCTTACTCATCAGCTGCTCTATTTTAAGCCCTGCTCAGCATGAGGACTTTCATTTTGTGATCTATTTGGACAGCAGCTGGTACATTAGAGTTTTACGTTAGCTGACATCTTTACAGTCTAAAGGATACTTAACATAATCCTGTAAAATCTATTCTCATATTTGTGCTCAGTCACTCATATTTCATCTTAGTGTCTTGTCTTTTCCCATGGACATTTCCTGTCAATTTCATGTTAAAAAATGGTCAGTGTATCAAAAGCATTAAAGGGATGTTTTGTGGTGATGTGATCAAAAAAAATACAAATACAGCATATGTCATAAAATGGATGTGCCATTTCGATGACTGTAAAAAGGCAATGAAAAGGAATCTATAGTAACATATGTTGGGGATAAATTCCAGCAATTAGCACAAATAACAGAAAAGATTGTATGTATTAATAATTATATACAAAGATGAGTTACATACATGATTTGGATTCACTTGGAAATATTTACATCATGGAAGGATGAAGTGGATGCCAAGTTGCAACCTACTTCCAAAATCCAACAATTATCAAGTAGTTTGCCTCTTGCCATAAAGTCCTAGGACTTCATCTATCTGTTCTTGCAAAAAGAAAAGTCTTTTCCATCTTTGTGGCTTCCAAATCCCAGTCAGCTCTAAACAAATGACAAAATAGTCCTGAGAGAAGCTAAAGTTACCTGTTCCTGGAGATGCTTGGGAAAAGGACTGACATGGAGAAAGGAAAAAAATGAGGTGCTGTTGAGGGGTGGCAGGCACTGGACCCTTGGTAAAGCATGCAGTGTGATGTTTTTCCCTTAATCCCATACTTTTTACACCCTCCCTTGGCCCCACCAGCCCCTGGGCCCTGATGTCATCATCTGACCTGCATGCTCAGGAGCTGTTCTCTGGGGGATGTGAACTGGAAACTGAAGCTGGGAGGTGTCAGGATGTCCCACTGATGATTCCAGGTGCTGGAAGGGTAATTTGACTCTTTTCTCAGCAGCAAAACTTGCCTAGGAAAGGTGGAAAGCTACTTTTCTTCGCAGATTTTGTTTCCCACATGGGTAACCAGGCATCCATTGCCCATTGTGTTTTGTGTGTTCAGCCAGCTAAAGATTTCAGTTGCTTGTTGGAATCTTAAGCACCAATGCCACACTAAATGTATGCTCACCCAGACTGCTGCTACAATCCCTTGGGTTTGAAGGGAGGGATTTAACAAAGGAAAACAAGGGGACTTTAACCTCCACTTGTTCCCCACTTGTTCCTTTCTCCTGCAGTTTCCCAAACAGTTTGAACTTGAAGTAAAGCCACAAAGCTCCCTCCCACCTCTGATACAGACCCCACCCTCTTCACACCCACTCCATGGCTTCATTAATCTGCTTATTAATTGCATGCACGTCACTGGGAGTGGCATAAATTTGAACTGTCCTTGCACTTCTTTGATATCAATGTGGTGTTTATGTTTCCATATATGACCACAAACATGAAAATTAGGGCCTTTATAGAATGTTTTTGACTCACATAATGTATTATTCTATGCTTTGTGAGCAATTATTTCTTCTTTTTACTTCTGGAAAAAAGAATCAGTAGTTCTCAGTGTGAGGAGCAAAAAGATGATCATCAAAGTGATGTGTTACACTGTTTATCTTAAACATAGCACAATGCTTGGAGACAAGAAGGGCATGGAAGGGCTAGTTTGGACCCAGTCATACTGTTCTTAAGCCAGTCCTGCTGATGTCTCTTCAAAATGTGACTGTGGAGTCAGAGGGAGTGGAGGGAGCATGACTAAAACATTTATTGTTGCCAGATAAATCTACCTGGGAACCCCAAAATCCCTCAAATTCACCCCAAAATCCACCTGGGAACCCCCAAATCCACCTGGGAACCCCAAAATCCCCCAAATTCACCCCAAAATCCACCTGGGAACCCTCAAATTCAGCCCAAAATCCACCTGGGAACCCCAAAATCCCCCAAATTCACCCCAAAATCCACCTGGGATTACCCAAAATCCCCCAAATTCAGCCCAAAATCCAGGAGCCCGGGGCAGGGCAGGTGGTACACTCTAAGCAGATGGTTGTGGCTTGCTCCGAGTGCTACAGATTTCTCTAGGATATGTTAATCAACACATTTTAATGACCTAAACAATGAAATTTTTAAAATAAAAAATGCCAGTGGGCAGTTGCACTTCTTGTCCAGTATTGTTTCAATGATTTTCACATCACACCAATGAAATTTAAGATACTCTGTGTATGCACCTACTGTGTTTATTTCCCTGTCCATTTCTTTGCTTCCTTGGATGTGCTCCCAGGAAGCTTCCTGTTTATGAGCTTTATGTCCTGTGAACCAATGTTTGAAACAGAGATGGAGAAGCGATGCAGGAGATTACAGGGAAGACTTAACAACTTAATGACAGACAAACTTGCAACACCCAACAAAATAAAGCCCTATTCAGTGCTCACATACAGGAGTATGGAAACATAGGAATGTTTCCATGTGTTTCTCACATACTCCTGCAGGCTCCTCAGCCAGAGAGCCCACCCTTGGTGTGATACCTACAGCTCTCTTCCTTCTGTGGAAAGAACATCCATGCTAAAATTCTTTGCTGGCTTCTCAGGAAGGTAATCCTTTTAGGTATGTGGTTTTCTACTGTTGTTTGACATTTGATCTTTTAATTAATTCAGACTCCAAGGTGGAAGTAACAGCTTGGGGTGGCCAATTATTTTGAGTTTCCTTAGGTTTGCTTCCATAATCCTTATGCTGTGTCATAATCATGTTGATGGCATAAAACAACATAAAGCATCATTTTAAATTGTTTTTAAAGTCTCTCAAGATTCTCCACTGAAATACAAGATAAAAATGAAAACCATTGCTGTTTTTGCTGGTGTTCTGTTGTGGTACACCTAATTATTTTTTCATGTTGTCTTTTTTGTTTGTGATTTTGGATACTACCTTGAGGTTCAGAGGTTAAAAGGCTAAAACACCACAAAGAATAATGTAAGTTAGTCAATAATTATATTAATTGGACAATGTGAAGATTTTGCACTAATAAAAAACTGCAGGCTCCTATTACTTGGCCTGTATTCAGACATTTCTACCTGTTGCATTTGGTATTTCTCAGGAGTGTTGAGTTCCCAAATATGACTAAAAATGAAATCACACACTTGTTGGAAATATGAAGGGTAGCCAAGATTCTCTTGGCACACTAGAAATGCTTTCTGTAAATCTCATGTAACCCTATGGAATCCATTTGGATTTTGTAATAATCTGTGGGTTTGTGTAATGGGTGTACCCTACCTCAGCATATCTGCAAAGGTATGCAAGGTAGCCCTGAAACTGGAAGTACAAATAAAACAACAAAGAAATTGTAAGAAAGTGTTGTCCAGATGGTATCTTCATTTTTCATGGCATTAATCTTATCCTGAGTATAAAATTTAATGAAGACCTGAAAAACAATTGTGGCAAATGGGGAAAATAGATGGTGGTGTGATGAACAAATCACAGCTGTGAGAGACAATAAATGTGGATTTAATTCAGCTAACATAGGCCCAAAATGTCTCACTCTTGACCTACATTTAGTCCTGGAAGACAGTTCTGATTCTGTAGTTATCAGTGGGCTAAAGAAAAGAAAGTGCTCACACAGTGAGGTCTGAGCAGTTTGTCTGATGGTGCCAAAGCTGCAAGAGTGGGAGATTATCTCTTTGATTGTGCTGGCAGATTTTGGGTCTTTGGGTCACCCTGCACCTGGGTAATGTACATAGTGTGCACATAGGTTATGGGGTTTTTCTCTATTATATTCATTATTTTATCTTACAAGTAGATGTAATCTGAGACAAATTATTGAAGAGATGATTGTTTTTTGTTGTTGTTGGTCATGTCTTGCTTATTACCTCAAGGAATGCATGTGTTTTCGTTTGTTTTTTTTTTCCCCAAGGTGTCTCATTTTGAGGATGGCTATGCATGTGCTTCCTTTTTTTCCAAAGGAGTCTGGTTTTGAGGATGGCTGTGTTTGAGGGCTGGAGTTGAGGTTGGTTAAGCAGTGTTTTGTGGCTTGGGCTGTCGCAAGGAAGAAGTTAAATATGTACATGCCTTATTATTGTTATAAGGCAGATAGGTCAATAAATCATCAGGTGGGTGCTTGTCTGAGGTATTTCTGTGTCTGTTAAATTTGGGGCTGCCAGCAGAGGATGAGAAAAGACTCTTGGTGGTGCTTGGTGCAGACTCACTCAGGTGTCTCTGGCCATGGGTTGCATAATCTCCACAACTGCAATCCCAATCCATGAAAATCCTGCTTCTTCAAAGGGGCCTTTTTCAGTCTTTTCATGCATATTGTTATTCTTGCTTTCACACAGTAACCATTTTAACCTCTTACTTGTCTCTGCTTTTAAACTAGTTCAGATGCACTCAGTGCTCTAAAAACAAACCTTTAAAGGCATTTCCCTTCATTTTCTGTGAGAAGCCACTAAATGCCAGATGCTTTTAAGCAATTAAAAGGCTTTGTGACTTTGTTTTTTATGTTGTTAATGCAGGTGGTACAGATTCAATGGGCTTTCATGTGTAGCAAATACATCATATATCTATTTTCTGTCTCCCAGCACCTCTGTTAGTTTGATGTTGGGTTCTGAGTAGCTCTTTATATTTCCATGGTTACAAGTAGTCACAAGGGTTCTGTTAACCTCCAGAGGCAGAGTGATTATGTCTCTTTTTGTTGGTTTTTTATCATAAGAAGTATAAAATGAACAAATTAGGCTATAGATATGAAAAGATTGTTTAAAACACTTAAATAAAGCTTTTAATTTTCACTCACTCAAGAAGTGTTGGAGTATTTTGCCACAATTATGGCTGTGTCAGACTTTTTGTAAAGATGAGTTTTTACCCGAAAACCTGAAGGATCTTTTTTTCTTTCCCTTTTAATTTCAATTGGGATTTGCAATCCAGTGGGTTTAAAGCCAACAATGCAGGTTCAGAGCTCTGCTGTGATTAAATAATCAGCAGTGACCACTAACCATTACTATGTGTACTGTTTCTTATTAAAGACAGAACAAGGGGAGGTAAGAAGAATTTCAACTTGCTGAAGAGCACAGATGTAGACACATCCACATCAGAGTTTCAGACCTCAAATTGCTGCATTTCTTTCTAACAAAAGATTGACAGAAAGTCCCTCCTGCCTTTCAGATCTCACCTCTTGTTAAAGCCCAGATTCTTCCCAATAAATCAAATGCAGAGAGCTGCACCTTCTGTGAGTGGATAAGAGCTGTTAGAGACTCTTAGAGGGAGAAGGCATCTGGAAGGAGCAGTGTTTTTTCTAAAAGGCTTTCTAAGACTGAAGCAGTAGCAGGTTTTTTTCTCTGGAGTAGACTCAGGTAGCTGTGATTTGTTATGGTAGCCTGTGATGAAGAGCTCTCAATCAAAAGGAGGTTTCTGGATCTTCCCAGGACAGAACAGCTGCTGAGGGCAGAGGAGCGAGAGGGAGTGATAAAAGAAAACTGGAGATAAGTCTCTAATAGGAAGAGAATATCTTGTCTACTGAAAAGGTTTTGTGTAGTGATAGAAGCATTGACTGGAGCTGGAGAGAGGGTGAAACAAAGCTCTGCCAGGGGGAGAGACTGAGACTGGTACCAACCATACAGTGTTACTGCTTCAATGCATACAGCAAAAGAATCTTCCTAATTGAAGAGGAGAAAATGCCTCCTTTTCCTTTCTTTCTGGAAGTTTCTTTTTAGCTGGAGGTACTACAATTGCTGAGTCCTCAAGCCAGTAGAGGCATAAGCTGATTTTATGGTAAAATAGTGGATAATATGGTAAAATACTGTTTAAATAGTACAGCTGTAGGAGAAAGAAGTATATTAATGGGGGAAATGGACGAAAAACCACCTATTATATTCTATCTACTCACTTGAAAGACAGACAATAGTAAAACACAACAGTCTTTATCCTCACAGTGAATTATGACTTTTAATGAATTTCAGAATTGCAGTGGAGGGCACGGGCACGCTGGTTGCATTCACATATAATGTGTCAGAGATGCTGAACGTTTTATTATACAATGGGTCTAAACACTTCCAAGCAGAAACACAGCCCCTATATGAACAGCTATTGAGAAATGGAACCCAAAACCCTCTGGAGTGGTGTTTGAGCAGTCTGGTCCCCATTGGTACCTCACTGTTGTGGTTTTTGGTTTAGATGGCCAGGCAATGTGTGCGTGACTGGGATGCTTTAGGTGCCAATGACCATTTCAAACACGTGTGCAACAGCAATCACACAGAGCAAACATCAAGGTCGTGCTTCCAGTGTGCCAGGCAGGCCAGCTGTGGGGCCAGGAGCAGGGTTTGTGGGTCTGAACCTGCCTGACGAGGTTGTGGCAGGATGCCATCAGTGCCACTGAGCACCCAGGAAGGAGCATGACAGCACACCAAGGACAGGGTGTGCTGATGAGCATTTTGACAGCCCATGTCAGATCCACCTGTGACTTTACCAGGTGAATCAGGTGCCAAGAGATGGCAGCTCTTGGGTTTCAGGATTTTCTTTTTGCCAGGTTTAAAGTTCTTAGGAGCTTGCTTGCTCCCAAGGTATGTTTGGGCGTTTTTCAGGGAAGGGTTACATCTTTGAAAATTGGTGGCTGCTGCTCCCTTCATCACAGAGTTTTCTCCTAGCAGTGCAGTTGTAAAGAGATGAGAATGTCCTCTCACTTTTTCTGTGATTGTATTTTTATTGAACCAGAGTGGTTTGGTTCAAACTCTTTGGGAGTGCATCTGTAAGGATAGCAGTGCAGGATACTCAGAGTGTTCCAGGCAGTAATTGCCAAAGTAACAAAGTTAGAAAAGAAAAATATTAGGTAAATGCATAATTAGTGTGGAATCGTTCTGGAATCCTGTGAATTGGCATGATAAATTCAAATTACACCTCAAACCAATTCCTCTGTCTCCAGAGTAAGGAAATCACCCCTTCGGAATTTCAATGGGAAATGAATTAATTATAAACTTACCATCAGGAAACTAGAATATCCTAATACTTTATTAAAATATTAAAGTATTTTATAACATTTTGTGACATCATTGCTTCTAAAACTATTATTGACTGCAGTAGAACTTGTGTGTAGCTTGTGAATCTGTAGGTACAAATAAACATTTTCCTCTCAAAGCAGTAGGTCTGCTCTTTGCCTGGGGAAGATCCTTGACCTTTCTACATGATAAAAACTGGTTTTATGAAAATTTTTTCCTTTTATAGATTATACTACCATAATTCTAGCAAGGATAAGAAAAAAAACCCTCAACTTTTATAGAAACACAAAGTCCTATCAGGGATTCAGGGATGGGAAGTTAGAAATCATCCTTTCCTGGATTCTACACACTTGGAGTTTTTGATTCTACCAACACTTGGGGCTGAGTCCTTCTGTGAAGAGCTGTTTAGTTGTTTATAAGCTTTTTACTGGAGTTCCTGCATTACAAAGTGGAAGAAATTTGTTCTTTGGTGCCCACAAGAACATTTTTTTTGTTTTAACCTCTCTTCACTTTTCCAGTTATTATTGTTTTTAAAGCAAACTTTGGGTTTTTTTTTTGGGGGGGGGGGAGGTCAGATATTTATTTTGTCATAAAATCTTGTTAAGATTCTAAATTCAGCTGAAACTTTTGGATCACTGTGTGGAGCCAAGGCCCAAAGATGATCCCTTTGTAGGGTTACATCCAGGGAAGCAGGAGCAGAAAATAGGGAATTCTTTTCTTACAGAAAAAAAAATAAATTTAAAGAGCTTTCTTGTTATTCTGCAATGTTTTGAAAAGTTTCCCTTATCATTGTTCACTCTGCACAAATGTCCTAAAAACCCCTGAAGTGCTTATCTGAGAGTTTCACCCAGTTTGTTAAAGCAGATTCCGAGCTTCCAGGACCCAACTGTGCAAAACAATCTGCAATTCTTCCTTCTCCACACACTCTGCTTCTGGTGGTGAAGGTGGAAAAGCTATCACAGAAGCCACGAGGGAGGTTTTTGGCGAATTTTGTTAAGATTTTTGACTCATGAGGAACATTTTTATATTTATATGCTTGCACTTTTGGGTAGCAAAAGGGTTTGTCAAATGTGTTCAAGACATATGTTAAAAAAAAGAACATGACAAGGCAGTGTCATAGTGCTGGGATAAAAAAAAAAAAAAGCAAATTAAATGAAATTTCAGCTTTTTAACTCACCTAATCAGGAGATACCACTCAGATCTGAGCATGTGGTTGTCTCTCAAAACTATCTTGTTATCTAAATATTTACAGCAGTTCCACAGAGAAATTTAGTTTGGATTAAGAGAAAAAAATATTTAGCAATTATAAAATAAGGCATTAATAAGATCTTTCTACAGGCAAAGTGAGAGCAAAAACAAATTTGCACTTTATTTTATTGTGTAAACATATGATTTAATTCCTCTTGTGTTTGGAAAGCTCCTTTTCTATCCATAAACACTTAACAAGTGGAAGCTCAAAACCCAGAGAAGTGACTGTAAGAGGGTTCAGAACTCGTATTGGCCTGTGGTCAGTCAAGCTGGTTTGTTTTGCTAAATTATAAAAATTATATAAAATGCTAAATTATAAAAATAATTAATTTTTCTGTGTTTGCAGTGTCTGCTGCATGTGGTGGGTGCACCAGGAGAGGGCAGAACTGCACAGGTGTAGTCCCTAACACGGGCTCTGAGCTGAGTGATTAAACCAGGAGTGCAAATCCAGCCTGTGAGCAGATTTGCTGGCAGTTGTTATTTAATGTTTGCCTAAAACCAAATGCCTGGATATTCCGAAATTATGTATTTTATGAGTGTTTCATTGCTGCTCTGCTGCCAAGGAACGTTTCTGAAGGAAAGGATTTCTGGGATTAATAGCACTGTGAGGGGGGCTCCAGCATTTAACTGGGTTATTCAGTGTCCACTTGAAACAGTTATCATTTTCACTATTGAAGGTCATTGTAGATGTAGGGTTTTTTTTGTTTTTTTTTTTTTTTTTTTTTTTTTTTTTTTTTTTTTTTTTTTTTTTTTTTTTTTTTTTTTTTTTGTTTTTTTTTTTTTTTTTTTTTTTTTTTTTTTTTTTGTTTTTTTTTGTTTTTTTTTGTTTTTTTGGGTTTTTTTGTTTTTTTTTCATTTCCTGAGATTTAAAATAGGAGGTTCTAAACCAAAGTGCCCATTCTTAATATATATTGTAAAATATTAGCCACATTAGCTGTAAAACAGATTAAAATCCATTTTTCTCTTGAAAACCTCTGAATGGAATGGAATGGAATGCGAGCATTACTTTTATTTTCTGTAGAGGGCCTGATTTAAAGGCCACTCACTCAAAGTGATTTAAATCAATCAGTGTACTTTGGGTGAACTGGTAAATTGTTGTTTTTTCCAGAACAAAAGCCAGGTTTCTTGTCCAATGGTTTGCAGCTTGAGTAAAGAGAAGGGGTGACAGTCCCAGAGCAGGACTTGGGGAAGAGGAGAATGAGGGGGTAAAGGACAAATGGGGTGACAGTGACCTTCACTGTTTGTTTTGCTTTATTATTGTAGGGTCCTCCTAGCAAAGGCTCTTCTGGGTTTATGTTTTTTCCCCACTGGGAATTAGATTGAAAGATATAGTCAAAGAATCCTAATATTTATGCTGCAATAAAAAATATTCATGCTGATGGTAAGTAGCTGCAATAAACCTTACTTTATAATTCATCTACAAGTATTGGGTTTGAGTCTTCTTTTGCTTATTAAAAATGGCAGGAGTGTGCTTAAGTAAGTTCTTGAGATCTATGAAGTGCAATTGGCTCAAAATATCATCAAAATGAAATGGCTAAAATGGTGTCATCACTGTCTGGAGGTAACTAGGCAGAAGGATTTGGGGGATGTTTAAATAACAATAAATACAAAACAATCCTTTGCAGGCAAAAAATACCAATATTATTGCAGAAGTGCTGTTTTAGGAACCATAATCAATTGACCTCTGTCTAAACTAAGAGGGGATTGGTGTTTGTTTCAAACTGTGGATCAGGAATGCAATCTTTGACATGGAACACTCTTTGCAGATCGCATGGGGCTGTCTCAGCCCAACAGCTGTCTCTTCATCAAGCCGGAAGGCAGCTGGATCCCCCAGAATCTCTGTCCCCAAAGTGTTGTCAGTTCAGATCCTGTCATCTGGGCTGTTGGACTGGTATTATGTCATCTGTATGAGCAATCCTGCCTGCCTTGCTGTTTTCTTAGATACCATCTAATAATTTGGAGTTAGAGGAGTGCCATAATTCCCACATATAAAATTATTGCTAGCATTGTGACTTACATCCTCCTAATATAAACTGACTTTTAAAGAGTTATGTGACCTCTGTTGTTGAAATTCACGTGATAAACTCATATAGTTGTGTGGTATTTTTATACCAACTCCATTACAGAACACTCGTGGCTGTGAGACACAAGCCCAGCATTTGTCTGATGTGAAACAATTAGATGAAATATATTTGAAATGTGAACTATATTAAATATATTAAATATATGGGCACAGAATGCTCATTTTCCTTTAGAACCATGCCTCAGGATCCAGCTGCTCATTCCAACAGTGTTATTATGTGGGAGACAAATCTTGAAAGCCTGAGCCGAGTGTAAACTGATGCAATTTGTGTTTCTGCATCTGCAAGCCAAACATTTTGAAAGGACATCCTCCCCTGGTTCTCAGCATGAGAGCTTGGCAACCCAAACCTGACCATTCCCATGCCCATTCATTTTCACTTAACTCACTTTAACAAAAGCATCAAGCTGAAGTTTAAAAGTGCTTCTAATATTAACTCTGTTCCTTGGCAATTTCATCTGACAGAACTTCCAACTTCCTGTTTAACATTTTCAACAGGGAGTTGTGTTCTGAAGGCCAAAATAGAGCTGTACTAAAATCTGTATGTAAGGATCCAGATAAATATAGCATCTTGAGCTAATTTTTAGCTGTTTGAAATGCAAACAAACACAAGCTTTGCTTGTCAGTATGAACTTGCTGGATGATTTGGATCAACAGATGAAGCCAAGGCTGTAATTACCTGAAAATACTGTTTTGAGAATTGAATTTGATGAATTTTTTAGAGCCTTATCTTCTACATACTGCTTCACTTTTCTTAGTGAAAAAAAATAGGATACAAGTTTCTCTTGGCTTTTTAGTCTCCTTCAATCTGACTATAATTTTAGTAGCATACAAGTAAAGATATCCCTATGTAAATCTTTTCATTCATTACTTCTAATTCAAAATGCTCTTATTCTATTAATGTTTAGTGAATGAATAATGTTTGAAGCCATGAAGAATTATGGTAGATTTGTTCAATTCACTTTCACCTGTAATCTGGAACATTTTACATTGCCTGTTTGGAATTTTACCATCTCATGAACTGCCTCAAGCATTTCTTCTCATGTTCTCTTTTGTCAGGTAAATTGCCATATAAAATAATAAAATTTAGAGAAATTAACTTGCTGAGACCCTGTTTCTTTCACAATTCTCAAGATTTGTGCTACAATGAATTATAAAACTCATTGGTTTCTCCACTAAGGTAAAAACTTCATTACAAGTCACTATCAATTCCCTAGCCAATTTTCAGTCACTTCTTCCAAAATAGCCTGGAGATGCTTCTTGACTGGGTGGAAATTTCAGGGTTTATCCTCAAATACAGCCATCACATTGAACACTGCTTCAAACCTAATGCAGATTATATGTAGAGTGGATTTTTCTTCCTGAATTTACATCAGTGACTCTCAAGAGCTGATTCAAATAAGTGGACAACAGACAGTAGCTAGTGTTATCACATGTAAATGTGAAGTATTTTCTTCTTTGGGAAGATAAGAGTAATGTAATGTAATGTAATGTTTCTGTAATAGGACTCTTCATTCTTGTATCTTGAAAACAGATGTCCTAATGTTAGGGATCAAGATGTTTACATCTCCCTGTTTATGAACTTCTAACATGTTTCAGAAAGATCAGAATTCTACCTACAAATTTCTGCTGTTCTAAAAATAATATTTGTTTCCCTGGAGTTCTAGGAAATATCTGTATTACTCTATAGCTAAACAAAGAACCTGTATCTTCTGTATCTAGAAAAGTTTCCTCTGAGAGCTTCTCTCTTTTTTGGCTTATTGAGTTTTACTTGAGTTGAATTTCTGAAGCTGTGGATTAGATGTAACTTGATACATTGTTTCTTGAAGTGTTATATTTTTGACATGAAGTGGGAAATTATTTATTTTTAATTTTGTGGACAGTTCTTAGCCTTGCATTTTTCAAAGCAAGATGCCCTATTCGGGTCCCTTCATCTCCTTAAGTGCTGCAAGGATAAAAATTTTCCTAAGAGTTTAAATGAGCTCAGAAACCCTTGGGTGCTGCACCTTCTGTCATCATTTGCTCATGACTGTGTGTAATTCTGCCTACTGAAGTATCACCTCTCACAATTGATGCTCAGCCTCACCATCTCTCCAGCTGAGATCAGATGTTCTGATTTCCAAGCTGGCATTGTTTCCTTCTTGAGATTGTATTCATGGCATGCATTTTAGAGGGCTAAGCTGCTTAGAGGTTTGCTGGCTTAGGATAGCTCTGGCTTCCTGGATGTTAAGGTCAAAATTTAAAGTTTTTGTAAGGATGCTGGTCCTGTGATGTTTGTTACAAAACTAAAGGAGATGATCGTGTCCAAGTGGCAGTGCTTTACCAGCTACAAAAAACCACAAACTATCCAAGAGGTTTTTGGAGTTGCCAGGTGGATGTGCATGGAGGAGGTGAAGCCCATGATGGAGAATTTGGTTGGTCTGCCACAGTAGAGGAAAGTAGTTCATTCTGTCTCCTTCTTCTTGTAGCCTTTGTTTGCACTTTCTTCCATCTAGTTGATTCCCCTCATTGTGTTCACACTCCTCTGCTCTGCAGTGTTTGTCCAACTTTGGGCAGACCCCTCAGTTTCATCCAGCTGTGCTAGAGCTTATGGAAAGCATGAGATGTCAGCCTAAAATGGACCAATTCTGTTAAGCTGCACTTTCTATTTTTTGTTGGAAAACAAGGTGAAACTTAGGTGGGCCAACTCTACTTTGACATTCTTCCTGCTGCTGCTGCTCTGTCCAGACCACTGCATGAAGCCAGTGAGCACAACAGATAATAACAAATTGAACCTGGCAGGAGGGAAATGAAAGCTTGTGGGAAGTGTAGTGCCTTAAATGTGATATTCCTGCTTTAGGGAAAAGGATTGGCAGCTTGACAAATTCCATTGTTTATTCACTGGAGAAGTAACTTATGACTCTACAATCTGGTTAATGTGCTCATTTTAGGGCTGTATGCAAGTACTTGTGAATGAAATGTTGATTTCAGTTTTTGAAAGCCGTGAACTGTTGTTCTTTTTGTAAGCAACAGACAGATGCTGAATCTTTTTTGTTTGTTTGTTTGTTTCAATCTAGTTGTTTCTGTGATTAATATTTATGTTAGCTGTTTGTATGTCTTTTTTTGGCCTCTGCCCACCTGAATGCTGGGGAGTGACTTTTGTACTCAAGCACTGAGTAGAAATGCTGAAATCTGTCAGGAATTGGTACTGGAGCATTGCATGTTAATTTCTGCACTGCTGAATAATTTTACACTGTATTTACTGGGGAAAAATGGTAGTACTCAGAAATTTGTTCAGCTTCACTGTCTTGATGGTAGAATCCATTTTCAGATTGATAAACTGAAATAAAATGTGATCTTTATATTTTGCAAAGACACAGCAGGTTAGAAGTTAACTTCCCATCCAAGCTGCATGAAATAGTATTGTGGAGTTGTATGAAATAGTAAAGAGAGTTTCTACCTTTCAGATCTATCTTCCCTCATTAATTGTGGAGAATTTTGCTCCCAAGTTGCTGATTTTTTTCTGAAAATCTGATGAACCAGTATTTGAAGAATTATTAATTTCATAAAACTGCCTTCAAGTTGTTCTTTGTATTTTGGGGTAACTTCCTTGACTTAGTTCTTCATCTTTGAAAGTACAGGGATTCAAACTAAGGGTAAAATGACAGAACCAAGTTGTGTTGTCATCTGCTTGGGGATTGGCCAAACCTTAGAAATAGTTATGCAATATTTTTTAGTTATTTAGATTATTCCCTATGAATCATAATGTTCATATTTACTGTAATACTGAAGCATATTTTTAAATGCTACGAATAAAACTAAAACTAAAACTCAGTTATATAGTATGCATGCTACATAATATATAAACCATTTATCCTATAAAGCATAAACAGCGTTTCTGAGTGTGATGTTCTTATAAATCTAAATAATTCTATTAATTTTTTATAATTAAATTTTCATCAGGATTCTCTAACGTTTTTATACCAAGTGTTATCCACTTTAAAGAAAGCCAAATGTAATCATTACTGTAAGTATGGATTGTGTATTTTATGGATGCTGGATTCCAAACTGCTGAAGATGTTCTTTTGTCTCTGTCTTTCTTTCTTATTCAAATATGATTTAAAAATTAATGACTTTGCTTTTGCTTTTTTGGTGACTATTATTTTAAAAGTTGATTAAGTATTATTTATGTTGTAATTTTAAAAGTATCTGTGATAAAATAATGTAATTTTTTTAAACTCTGGCAATGTTCGATTTTTTCTGGTCTAATGATTGGAGGGAAGTATTGAATTGCTTTTAATACTTTGCAGATGTAAGCTTTTTATATGAAGCTTTGTTATGCTGAAGGCTCTTTTAATATTTGATTTTATCTTGAGAAATGTGGACAGCAGCTTCTTTATTGTGTTTGTGAAATCAGAAGTTTCATAGTCAGCCTCTAATCTGATTTTACTACCAGATGCAGATCTGGAATATTGGCACACATATTTCTGGTTAGTAATACTTACTGAAAAACAGTTATGTGGAAGTATTTTAAAACATTTCACTAAAAGGGTATTATTCCAGCTTTTTTTTTTTTTTATTATTCTTTTTTTTTTTAACAGAAAGTGAAAAATATGAATCATAATAAAATGACTTAGGTTTTGCCATAATAATTATCTGTACATTTTATGCTTGTAATCTGTTCATATCTTCTGTTCCTTGGTTGACTATTTTCAGTATTTCCGATTTCCTTCTCATCTGAATATATTTATCAGCTACTAATATGGTTACTATCAATGGGTATAATTGGCATCACAAGTAGGTATCAGGAACTGTGGTCACAGGACAAGGGAAATGGCTTCAAACTGAAAGAAATGGGTTTAGATGAAATATTAGGAAGAAATTCTTCCCTGTGAGGGAGGGCAGGCCCTGGCACTGGTTGCCCAGATAAGCTGTGACTGCCCCGGGATCCCTGAAAGTGCCCAAGGCCAGGTTGGATGGGGCTTGGAACAACCTGAGATGGTGGAAGGTGTCCCTTTTCCTTTTTTCCTTTTCCTTTTCCATTTCCTTTCCCTTTTCCTTTTCCTTTTCCATTTCCTTTCCCTTTTCCTTTTCCTGAAAGATTAAGGGAAGTCACCAAGGTTTTCCAGGTACCGGGCATGGCTCGGTGCCACACATCATTATGCAAATCTAGAGTAACCTTGATTAAATGGTGTGTTAGGTACACACAGAAAACTAAATAAATAGTTATCAGTTCTACTTCCTCTTTCTGTTTTTATAGAAGTCCCTTGCCAGCACCCAGAAATGGCACTGATACCTTCAAGCAACACTTTCTCTCCAATGAATTATACCCCTAATTTAATGGCTTCTGACAGTGAAGTATTTTGGACCCCTTTTCCCAATGGGTAGAAATCCGTGCTGGTTTTAAAAATGTTGGGCTATGGGCCGTGCCAAGAAATTCCCTGGCAAGCAACTAATTATGTCCACAGACAAAAGTCTGACAAAGAAATCGCTTCAAGCCACAAGTCAGAGGCTTAACCATTGTTTGTGTGAAGTTACTTTCCAGCTGGGGATTGGGGTGTGCTGGGAGGGGATGTGGCTGGGAATCAGAGCCCTTTGTTGGGGACACAGGCCCCAGCTTATGGAGCCATCCGTAAAATGCCCTCTTTGCTTTCACTGAACGGGATGCCGCTCACCTTTCTGCTCTGCTGAGCACCATTCCATGACTTCACAGCCCAGGAATTAAACCCAGCCGCACAAAAGCGGCTCTGGCAGCGGCGCTCCATGGATGGCATTAGGCGCCTGTTCTCTGCTGTGTATCCCAATTGTATCCGACGCGCTCCTCGCTCCACGCGCCTGCTCCTGTCAGGAGGAGGCGGCTGCTGGAAAATGTTGCAGTCCTTGGAAAAGCCTGTCCGCCAGCGATTCGATTAAAGCGCCGGGGATTTTGTGTGTTGAACGTGATGTCGATTCCATCGTGGTTCACAGTGAAAATAAAATAGCTTCCTCTGCTAATAAAGCACCAAAGTGTCTCAGTGCTGGTGGCTGCTGCTGCCAGCAGCTCAGTTTTGTGCTGTGTCTTCTAAATTCCCTTTGTCGTAGTGTTTGGCAGGTTGAAATTTTGGTTTTATTTTTGTTCAAAATTTCGAGCAATCAACAAAACTCAGGTTTTTAATTTTTTTTTTTCTTAGATACATTTGTGTAAAATAATCCTGGCTAGTTTAAGTTATGCCTTTTCCCTTTCACTTTTGTGCATTATATTTTTACAAGTGGGGAGTATAAAGCTATTGATTTCAGGAGGAAAACATTTAAACGTAACAAAATTAAAGAGCCAGTCAGTTTCTGCTGGAGTGGATTTAGGTATTTCTTCCATTTTTATTTTCTCTTGACTGTTTACTGTATAACCAACTTGTGCAACTGCTGCATAAATTCTTGACT
The DNA here is from genome assembly GCA_013389925.1 of Aegithalos caudatus. Lineage (NCBI taxonomy): Eukaryota > Metazoa > Chordata > Aves > Passeriformes > Aegithalidae > Aegithalos > Aegithalos caudatus. The sequence continues at coordinate 156,626 of WEIU01014788.1, forward strand.
CAGAATGTGCTGCAGCCTGCTTTTTGCTTAAAAGATTCATCTCATCACTGCCTGTCCAGCTGGTGTGGCTGATGAATAACAGTTTGGGGCTCACCATCCCTTTTAAAATTTCACAACCTCTAATTTCTCATTAACAACAAGCTTCATGGTTGCCCAACTTACCCCACCAATCTTTCAAAGACCAGGACACTGTCACACAAATCAATGTAATCCTTGCACAGTTTCTGTAAGGGTGTTATATCTGGAAGTCATCTCAAAGCATGAGTTTAGGGTCACCAGCAGTAAAGATGCAAAGAAAACTGAGAGGTACCTTCACATTTCTCAGTGCAGGAGAATCTGGGGAAAAGTTGATCCTAATGCATTCAGCCTCAGTCAGATCTTACAGATGACCCTGAATTGATTTTATATTTGGGTTTTTTTAAATAAAAAATGCCAAAGATCTCTCCTTTCGGAAGAATGCTGTTGTCTTGAATGACAAACAGCCTTTGGAGTGACTTTTTTAACATTAAGGTTTTCATTCTTTCAAGTTTTAACATATTCTTATGAATCAATGGGACAACACTGAGTCATTTTAGAGTGGATCAAGAATTAAAGGACTGTTTTGAACTGCACACAGTTTTCTAGTCAGAAAGGAAAACTCTGAAAATTAAATGCAGGCAAATTGTCTTCTATTAATATTTTTTTTTAAGTACTAAGTTTTGTTTAGTTGTATTAAATGTGAAATTGTTTTCTGAAGGAAAAAAAGAACCACCTCAATTTGTTGTTGTTGTTGTTAACAAATTGAAAAGATTTAATGCACATGGTACCAGGAATGGTCTAGAGGAAAATTGCAATAAACCCTGGAAGCCTCCATCAGCATAATGGTGGATGTACTTTAGTCAGCAACACAGGAAAGACTTAGAGAAAGAAAAGGGAAATATGAAGAGTATATTTCTAGCAGGGCTGTGGCATCAAAGACTTTCTTAGGAAACTCTTCAGGAGATATCTTGTGCCTGCAGCACCAGCTGCACAGCCTCCTTCCAGCACCTCATTTTTATTCTCAGCCTGGCTCTGCCAAAGGTATCTGGTTAGGAAGCTGAAGCTACCAGACCACTGAGAACTGGATCTAAAATATTGTTACCTTAAATGCCACAATATCAGGGCAGCATATACATGATCATACATGTAATTCCACACCAGGCTTCGTTGCCTGTTAATTCTTCTTTCTCTTTCTGCTCTTTCTTCTAGTGCATGGTACATTTACTCCTTCCTGCTCAGTCTCAGCCTGATTCAGCCTTTGTTTTCCATTCACATGACCAGAACTCTCACTCAAGCCCTTATCATTTCGTGTCTTGACAGCTCCAGTCATCTTCCTTCCAGTCTCAACAAATTCTGGCTTGCAACATGTGTATCTTTGAAAATATTTTTCACCTTGTTATGCTGATGTTCCATTGTTCCCTCTCTTTTGCTGTGGGATTATTTTCTTTAACTTTACAGGCCACACCTTATTTGCTTATTTGCTTGCACTGCTGACTGTGTGGCATCTGCAGTGCCAATCTTTATTGGCCTTTTAAGTGTCTCCAGCACGCAGCTTTACATATCCCCCTGTGGTATTTAATGTGTGGCATTAACAGAAAATCCCGAGTGCTGTTTCATTGTCCTCTCATTCATCCCTCCTTAATTGGGACCTCTGAATTCTGCTGCATTTGGCTGTGTAACAGCAGTGCTAACCTGACATAATGCTTTACAAAGCATGGGAGAATTCCTGGCTGCTGCCAAACAGCACTGAATTCAACCAACACTAAACTCAACATGGCTTTTATTAAATACACTGCAGTCTATGCCCTAAGTAAAACTTATCCATTACAGTATTGTGTACTAAAACTCACCAGGAGAGCGCTGCAACTGAGTGTCTCATCCATTTCAGTCCATCTGATGCAATTTCATTACATTGCAGGACACCTGAAATCAGGCATTGCAGCGTTGAATGCAACATTGAAGCCCTTTTGAGGATTCTGGCATGAATCTCATCTGAGGAAGAGAATCAGGGTTATATTTTCAAGGATCTAGAAGTGTCCAATGATTAAGACAGGCAACTGATAGTATTTCCAAAGAAGTATAAGCAGCCTGTATAGTTTTTATATAATATGCAGATTTCACTTATTTCTAAGTCCCTCTCCTCAGTTTCTGCTTGCCTGTGAAATCCCAAAATTTTGTAAGAGGCAAAATATTTGGGTGATGAGCAAGTGGAAGGGAAACTTATTTAATTATCTACTTATGTATCACAGGGGCTTTGGGCTACTTCATTAGGTGTTCATTAGTTCATGTTACAGTTGATACCCAGTTAATCCTATTAGAATTTAGTGTTACACAGCTTTGGAATTGATAATGAGGGAGGCTTCTGGAAGGAATATTTTGTGGCCCTATACTGCTGTGGAAGACTTCTTATTATCTTCATTGCAAGCTGGGAGAAGGAAACTGTGTTGTCCCAGGGATCAGAAGGGGTTCACATTACTACAGAAAATAGCAGCATTTTTCTTAGAAGCACATGTACTACCACAAAATAGCAATGTATTGAAGTAAATTTCCCAAATAGGGTGAAGGCAACTTCCTAGATTATGTTTGGTTTAGTTTTTACCGTGCTTGAGCAGGGAGATTGAATCAGATGCCCCACAGTTTTTCCTTCCAACCTTACCTGTCCTGTGATTCTGTGATTCCTAAGTACACATTTATTTTTCCAGCCAATGACAGCATTATCCAAGAAATTAATTCCCAGATGCAGTAAACCTAATCTTTCCCTTCTGATTTGCATTGAACTTCTCTTAAGCAATTTAGTTGAGATTTCTGTGTAATCTGGACAAAATAGTCAAAGAAACTGATTTTGGTTAATCGCTAATATGGCAAAGCAAATTTTGATGCATTTAATTTTCAAGTGTAAAACTACGATATTTCAGTGATTTCTGATAACTTGTAATTGTGAAAAAGCCTAGAGAAAACTTAATTTGAAATTTAAATGTGCAGTAATGAAGAATTAGTATGAAAAGTAAAAATTAAAGAAACCCTGGCAATAAAAATGGTGGGATAAAGGCTATCTATAAAACGTTCCCAGGTGTTTAGTCATTAACAAATGCAGTCTGTTAATAGCCTCCAAAGATTTAATTGTATTCTGAGAGTATGCAAAACTCCTTTAAAATGTTTTTGGATATAAATTCAGCATATTTACAGAAACATTCCTGAAAGAATATTTGGAATTAGAAGCAACATTTGTAGACAATGTGATAGCAGTAAGAAGGATGTCTTATGAAATGGACCTTTATTAAGCTTGATCACCACAAATTAAAGATCCAATTAAAGGCATTGAAAAGATGAAGAAAGACCATCTGTGAGGGAATTTGCCACAGATCTAATGATAAGCTAATTTTTCAGATAAAGTGAGTACTGTACTTTGCAGGGGGTGGAGTAGAGAGATTAGAAAACATTTTAGATTGCATTTTTGGCAGGAATGTGAGAAAATTGGATAAAAGCAGCAGAGACAATGCTTGTAGGTCAGTTAAACACAGGGTTATAAACACTTTCTTTCTTTCTGGATAGTGACATTGCATTGCCCCTTGTTTCTGACAGTGCCTGAAGGGAAGTTGTGGGAAATGTATTTGTTACCCTGAGGCTTTTTACCTGATTTCTAACAACCAGAAGTGAGCAAATGCACTAAACCATTTTGTCCCAGAGATTATATTAGTGTGCATGGCACAAAGTTTTGTGTGGTGGAGCACAGGTACCTCTTCCATTGCTTAACTGGAAACTGAAAACCCTCTGGGTTAATTTTGTGCTACCAGAGAAAGATACAGGTTTTTTCATTTTTTTTTTTTTTTCAGGGAGGTTTTCAGGTTCTTGTAAAAATTTCCTTAACCAAGAAAAGCAGGTTGTGTGTGTATAACTTCAGAGAAAGCTAACAAGGAACCAGGCTGAGTGGTGATTGGAGTGCTTCAGATTGGCCTGGTCAGGGTCAGTATCAGGATATCCTCATGGCCCACTCTGTTTCTGTGGGTGCTGACAAAACCAAAGACATTTGTTTAGAGCTCAGCCTAGGTTAGGTGAAGATAACAATATGGTATTTTAGTGCTTTCTTAACTGCTGAGTTTTGTCCCGTGCAGATTGGCAAGTCATGTAAGTAACTCCTGGATTTTTAGATGAAAAGGTTCCAAAATTGCCCCATTAGTAAAGGTGTGAGATTTTCTCATCACAGAAATCTTTGATCCTGTGTCTTTTGCATGAGCAGCTGTGTTCAGCATGATCAGGACCAGTAACTCTCCTGAATGTTATATAGATCTGGTCTGCCTGAAACTGGTCAGGAAAATTAAAGGTATTAGGACTATGTGTGTCACTGAAGAATTTTAAATCCCACCTCTTGCCTTATATCTACTTCTCTTCAGTAAGCTTTACTAAAGAACTTTACTGCTTTTGCTCACATGAAAATTCTGTATTTCTGGAGCAAAGAGCTTGCTATGTGGTTCTATATTCTGTAACCAAGATAAAAGGACTTCAAAAGCACAAGTAGAAGAACCCTGCTATGGGATAAAGGATGATAAAATATATTCTACAAAGAACTTATGTATAATAATAAATATTGATGTATTTCATTTCTGGATATGAAATCAATACTTTTCTGATCAAATCATTCTAATTTTTAATAATGTTAAGCCTACATGTATCACATTTGTTTTAACTTCTGTAATAATATTATTTCAAAGGTGGCTCAAAATATGTTCCAGCCTTTGTAACTGACTTTTGAAATTTTATCTAAGCTTTTCAGGTATAGCTAAATATGTTTTTGATGCTAGTAAAAACTAGCAGGTGCCACCTGCCATGGCAGGACTCATAACTAATCCAGTACTTGCTCATCAAGTGAAAAAATTTAGTATTACTGTAAAGTAAGCTGCTTAAATGCTTTGTTTCATCCACCTGCTCTTTTTTTTCTCTCTCTCTTTTCTTTTCTTTTCAAAATACAGGCACATCCAGATCACAGCTACTTTTGATCCTGTCAGCTACTGAACCACATTTAACAGAGAGAGAGGTATGTTCATGAATAATTCTTGACCCTTGATTTCTTTGCCCAAAGTGCATCTCTTTGTTTTAATATGTTTTGTTTTGCTTTCCTGTTACCTTCTTGATGTCATGGGAGTATCTTTAGGACAACCTGGTGCTGAATATCTCTGCTCAAGTTGGTGAAATCAAGAGGCAGTGCAGGACCCATTCATTCACATAAAGCTTGTAGAACCTGTCTGAAACTTCCCCCCTTCAAAAAATGTTTTGCTTGCAGCTGTTTTTAGGTATAAAGCCTCAGTTCTGACCTTTGTGAGGAAATAATGATAGACAGTTAGAGGCCAAATGCCAACCATATTTGTTACCTTTTGCAACAGTGCTTAAGTAAATTAAGGTTGTGAGAGCCCTAAAACAGTACTTAATCCAGAGGTGGCTGTAGACAGAAATTGCACCATCTTTCCTAGCAATCTTGGTTTGTGGCTGGCCAATCTGTGAGCCACAGCAGTCAAACTGAGCCCAAAAGTGTTATTGTGGATTGGGTTATTGTCCCTAAGGGCAGAGGTTGGGCCTGAAGTGTGCATGTATCTCTGTTATTTATCTTTTACATGTTTTTTATATAAAAACTTTTCCTATTTCTGCCTTTTCCAGTCCTCTGTGATGGCAACAGCCATGCAGCCCTTAAATCACACTGTGCAATAAACACATTATTTGTTCTGTTCTTAACATGCCTGGTTGATTTTTACCAACCTATTGACCTCCAGCTACCAAAGCACTTACACCAGTCTGTAATATAAAAACAGGTCACACCTTTCTGGTTTTTAATTAGTGTCAGTATTGGATCTATGTAAAATCTAAATTGCAAAAAAACCCCCGTATTTTGTGCTGTACCCACATAGTTTTGATAGTCAAATAAATGCTTCCTTTTTATGGAACAATTAGCTTAGACACAACAAATGAGATTTATTTTCCAGTTTGGACACAAGTCCTTAGTTATTGAAGAGAAAAGGGAAGGGTTTTTTTTTTTTTT
>WEIU01014788.1:162705-185849 GCA_013389925.1 Aegithalos caudatus
TCAAAAGACAACTCAAAACAGAGGAATTACATTTCTGCTGTAGTAGAAGCTGGTATGAGGTTTGGTTTGTTTTATTATAGAAGCCACTCAGGCTTTTGGTGCTGGTCTCCAAAATGCCTAACTCAAAATTTGCTGTCAGTAAGCCTACTGGCATTTTACAAGCAAAGATGATCCCTACCAATTTCAGATAATGTGCTTAAATCTATAGTCCCAAAGAAAGACTTGTTTTTTTAATAGTAGTAATCCTTTAATTGACTGGGTGTGGAAACACCACAGGGCCTCTTCTAGGTTCCCTGGTGAGAGGCTTTCTGCATAATCTGCCTTTTATTAAAAAAAAAAAGCAAGCCCTGTTATAAAGCTCAGTAAGTTTTTAATCTATTCTTTGAATATCTGTAAAGCTACTGTGCTCAGCACACGTAATGATACAAATGCACTTTATGCAGTGGATATTAAGAGTAAGTACTGGACAAAATAAAAGTTAAACAGAAGCCAGCAGAAAATTTTGTCCATTGGGAGAAAAAGTGTTTTAGAACAGTATATAAAGAAAACATAATTGTTTTGGAAAGGAGAATAGAAGATAAGGGTATAGATGTCTTCATTTTTATCAACATTTGCCAGCTAAGATGAAGTTTAAGAAAGTGTAAAGCTCCAAAGTTTTTGTGTCTTTTAGCCCAAATAGCTCATTCCTTTACTGGGCTCTAAGGCAATTCCATGTGTCCTGCAAACAAGTGTGACATATTTGTAATATTAAAGCATTTTTTAATGATAATGTTTGCTCTCCTGCTTTTCTGAGCACCTGATAGCTGAATTACACTAGGAATAACCAGCAGCATTTTTTTATATACACCAGGTTAAACCAACAGAATAATAAAATTATCCTGGCTAAATGTATCCAGGAGCTGGAAACATTACATTAATTTAGGAAATCTTATGCCATATCTGCCAAATGTGTGATCATATTACAGCACTTAAAAGGGCATTGAATTGTACCTTGTTTCAAATAAAATACATTAATACCTTCCCTGAAACTTTTTTTGCAATGTAAGGTACTTACAGGTAATTCTTTCTTTATACCCCTGCAGTTTTAAAGCTAATTTCACTTAATAATTTTTTATTTCAACTGGAACTTTTATAACAAGTTTGTAGTAGGAGGGGCTGGATCTAATTTTAAAACTGAAAAGAAGTACTTTAAACACAGAAATGATTCAAGGTAAAATAGGGCAAACATTTAAGAAAAGCCACCACCAAAATTTTAATTTTGGTTACTTTTCTAAGTAAATTTCTGCATTTGTAACTAATTCTACTGCCTTGTAGAGAACTTAAGGAAAAAATGTTGGTATCTCTTTCTTTCTGTTGCTCTTTTGAAATATATTTTAAATAAATAAAATATGGTAATTTCTCCCAGTGTAAATCAAGAGACAGTGTATATATTCAAAAGCATCAAACTTTTGATGCACTTTACTTCTTCTCTCTTTATTGATATTCACTCAGGCATGTTCTTTTTCATGGCCTCATAATTCTGCATATAAATTTATTTTTTATTATTAGTTTTGTCATTTGTTCCATATGAAGATTTTTCATTAAATCCCCAAAATATCTTTTAACAACTGTAATCTTTAACAGAAAGAAAAATTTTAAACTTATTTTCCTTTTTTACTGTTATTTTATATTCTTTTTGCCAAATGCATATGTAATTTTGCTCTAGTACTTTTTCTGGAATTAGAGATGAATTTACTATTTAACATTCCATATCTGTTCAAGTCACTTCTGCCAAGGTGAGGTATTTGAAGAGAAATGAGAATAAAATTTGATCCTCTTCTAATCATGCAGGAAGAGACATCCTGGTCTTCTGCATTTTTGTAAACAAAACGACAAATATACAAAAATAGCAAATGAGCCTGGATCATTTGGTAATTTAGGTAAAAAACCCATGTGAAATACACAGAAATAGGAAAGAAAAGCATTAAGTCCAAGGTATGTTCTACCATAAGTTCTGAGGAAAAAATTAACTTTGATGTAGTCAGTAGCCATTCCCCTTCTGTGTAATGATATCAGAAGTTTAAAGGAAATACTACTTTGGATGATTTTCATTCCTATTGACTAATTTGGGGGAAATCCCTTACGAATCAGCATTTTAATTAAATTTTTAAGGTAAATGTTTCTAATATAAGCATAGTTGATTTAATATAGACATATATCTTGTGCATGTATTCTCAGATTAATCATAAATTTGTTTTCTGAAAGTTGGAATTCTGCATGTTGAAACACAAACTTTTTGCATGCCAGAAAGGCAACTTTTTGAACTCTGCTGCTATTTGTAGCTGTAGAGAGTCACAGAAACTATGTAGACACATGCCTGTTTATGAATGTACACATTGCTTGGAGGAAATGCCTCAATTTGTTTTAATTTGAAATTGTTTGTAAAACGTGCCTGCAATTGGTACTGTTGTCCTAGCCTTAAGTACTTAATTGTGGTCATCTTTTATGATTCAATACTGGAACCTGCAATAATTAGCAATGTTTCTTCTGTCTCTGTGTCCATCTATCTCTCCATCATCAGGAACATAATCTTCCTGCTTGCTCCTCATCCATTGCAGACAATCTCCCTTATTTCTCCCCCAACTAAATAATTTCTGGTCAGTATGCCATACCTCATTTTTTTTTCCTTATTTCATTGACCACATTGACTTAGGCTGCATCTTAAATTACTGAGTTGAGTTGAAGATTGAGAAATTTGAAGCCAATATGAAACTATTTGATGACAGTTTTATTTGATGACAATTGTATTGTATTTGATGACAATAAGTCATCTGCTGTTGTGCATAGGAGCAGCTGTATGCTGTGTTTTATTCTAAAAGCACTTTTTTGCTCTGTGTTAGACACAGGAAAGCAAGAGAGATCTCATTTGCAGTCACACATATTTGAGAAGGACACATCTGCTCTGGTGTTTAATAACTTCCAACTGTCATATAGTTTACAGTCTGTAAATATTTTCCAAGACATGAGTCAATTATCTTTTCAAGGACATATGAAGGGATTGCAGGATAAGGCAAAATTTGTAATTCTGGTCATAAGTTTACATTCTGTTTGAAATACTCCAGAAGAGATAGCAAATAAAGTAGTTCCATGAACACCTGAAAAAAAAATTGTGCCCTTGGGTGCAATTATTTTTGTGTTGCCCATGCAGTAAAAGCAGCAGACAGATGATATGCTGTGGCTTACTTGTGCATAAAAGTTTTTCAGTACTTCTGTGACCCATGGTCTTGTTCTTGGAGAAACAAGGAAATTTGGGGAGGTTCCCACTGAGCTGTTCCTTTTCACTTTGAATATGTGTGGTAGGCTAGATTTAATTTTAGAAAAGTGACTTTTTGGAAGGCCCTCTGTCAATGCAGGGTGTTGCTTTCAGATTACAATTTTCACATAAAAGTTCTTTATCTACCAGCTCTGCAAACTTGTTCTGGGTAGTTGGAGTCAAGGTTGGGCAACCTTCAGCAGTAAAGACACAGCAGACAGGATGTGGGTACCAGTCACAAAAACTGCTTCACACTGCTTGCAGACCTGGGACACTAATTAACAGCTCTGTTAATGATACATGAGACCAAGCAGCCAGGTAAATAGATGAGACAAAATGCACAGAGAGCAGAAGTTTATGGTAGGAGTGCTCTACTTCCATAGAAACTCTTCTGCAACTGCATTTCCATTTTAGTCTCATTAGTTTAATTAGGAATGATATTTTTTCCATTTTAAAAACTACCTGACAGAAAATGAATAGGGGTGGGAAGAAATTCACAGGAGAGTGCAGGATAAAGGCAGAGCAAGGTAGTGGATGGATTTTTGTGCACACAGCATGAGTCAAAACCATCATCAGGAGCCTTAAGTCTCCTGAATCCCTTCACTCCTGCTAATTCCACTCCTTGAGTGTGTGGGCAGCAGCAAGTAGGGAGACATTTGCTGTTGAAGAGGGAAAATCTTCTGGGCTTTACTCAGAGCCACATGAAAAGGAGGAGAGCCTGCTCCTTCATGATGTTACTTGTCTGTCTCAGCACGTTATCCTCTGTGTATGCTAAATCATTTGTTTTCCACTCATCATGGCTCTGCAGCATGGGAAATAACATAAAAACTGGAATTGCAGTCTTAATGTGTGAGGGGAGTTTCTGACTATTAGCTGAACTGGCATGGGTTTCTTTTTCTAGCAGAGGGCATCACTCCATGGACTAAAAGCAATTAGGGAACAACAGGATCACAGTTTATTTTTCTCACAGGTTTGTAATAGGTGCTGGAGTCTATCTGCTGGCAGTGCATTAGATCAGGTTGTTTTGGCAGAAGTTTTGTGTCTTACAAAGGCTGTGCCATATGGCATCCCAGCTACCCTGACTCTGGAAAATTCCCCCAAGTCTTTCACAGCAACACACTATTAACACATTGCATTTTATACCTGCCAACGTGCTCAGAAATCAAGTTTGTTTTCCCAAACATTTGTGAACTGTTGAAGAAGTAGAATGCCCATTTGAAACAACATTGAAGAGGTTTCCAATAGACCTACTGCATCACAGCTGGTAAGAAGGATCTCTCTACATCTGCCATCTGCCAAAGAGGATAATGTGTTTTGTAACTGGCATTTCTTATTAATATTGCAGGCAGCAAACCTTGCAGTAGGACAGGAAGCAGAGATAGGACTCATGGTCTGATCCTGACTGCTGGTGTTTTGTGCAGCCCTGGGAAATTGGCTTAAGCTGTCTGGCCTACTGACTTTTTACATTGTGTAATCAGAATAATTTTGTACTGTTTTGTCATCTTCTGGTGGGGAGGAAAAAAAAGCTGCGTGTCTGTGTAAAACATGCTGTGATGAAAAGCTGCCTATGAACTTATTAATATTAATAATTAATGTCCTTGTAGAAACATTCAATTGCATCTTTGAAACTTGAATCTAAACTGAGCCTCATTTATAAGGGAAAGGGAGCCCTGATGATATTCCCGCTTATCCTTTAGCTCCTATCATCACTAACAACGAAGTTGATTGTGATCCTCTGCCTGTTTTTGTGGTCAGTCAGTATTGCTGATCACTGTGTTGGAAGAGAGTGAAATAAAGGTCACTGCCTTCCATGAGGGATCTCCAAAAACCATTTTCAACAGTCCCTTCCCTCAAACAACACTGCTTTCCCACAGAAATCTGCTGAGAGCAGAGAACTGCTTCATAGCAGGTGGTATTTGGACTGCAGTTCAAGGCTTTGGGATTCTTCACCTGGCACTGATGGTATCTCCACAACCCAAGTGAAATGTGCCAGAGGAGCAAACACACACCTTGCTTCCTGCTGTGGTGTTGTGGTGCCCTTACAGCCCTGTGGTTATCTTGGGTGAAAATGCATTTGCCAGAGAGAAAACCCCTCTGTGGGGATAGCAGAGATTTTTGGTCAGAACTCACATCCCCCTTCTTTTTGCAGCTCTCTGTCTGTTGGTGAATTTTAAAGAAGCCCTGCAGGATTTAGCACAGAACAAAAGCAATGTGCTGGCTTCCCTAGCACAGACTCTCCCTTCACCTTCCTGCACACCCCAAACTGGGTTCTGCTGCCTGTTTTTCCCTCAGCTGGACCAGAGAAGTAGCTCTCACAAGGCACAGTGAACTGGAAATCATTAGTACTCCAAAAGTCCCCTTTTCCTGACATTCTGCTAAAGACATTTCTGTAAAATTCTCTCCAACCATAAAAAGTAACTAATGCTTTAGAATTGGCTGGATAACCAATTAAGCCACAAGCAGCTTAATTGGTTATCCAGCATTGCAGTACCTCAAACAGACTGATCTTCAGAAGCCACCATCATCTTCTGGTAGACTTAGACTTTAGCTACTAATTTAATTCTAAGCATTGCTGAAACTTCCTTATCAAACTAACAATGTTCTGCCTCCTTTCCATATTTTGTGTTTAGTAAGTACATAGTCTGTACAAGGGGGTACTTTTATTTGAAAATCGAGTTGATTTATATAACTTGCTTATATGAAAAATATTTGTGTCTATTTTTGCCCTGTTTTAAGTTGTGATATAGCAAAGGATGTTTTCTTCAGTATAAAATCCTGCCAATACCTAAGACCTGCCTTGTTTACTGTTCAACAACCAATAATTTTACTGCCACTAATTATGAACCTTTTTTTAAATTAGAAAACCTGGTATAATAGATATTCACTAACCATTTAACAATCACAGCAGATTTACAGCAACTTCAGATCTGGCAGTGCTGTCAATACATTTTCATGGCTTTATCATGCATTAAAGCTTTGATAGCTGCCTTTGATAATTCTGGCATGGACTATTACATGGTAGAGAGGGGCAAGAACACCTGGAGCAAGGAGGATGAACAGGAAGTGGAATTCCTGCCTAGAACAGGCACCTCACACTGTGCAAGCTTTAACACTGCTATTACCAAAGGCTCTTTAGTGCAAGCAGTAACCATACAACCCAAAAGCTCCATTTCTACTGTTCTGCCCAGCCCTGGGCCCCTAGGGCTCCCCAGCAGAGTCAGGTGAAGCCCCTGTCTTGCTCTTAGAGCTAGGACCAAGAATTACACGGGTGGGCAGCCAGAGGGAATTTCTCCTTCAGCCAGGTGGGAATTTGGGCTGGTGTCTGACTGTGCAGTGACCACACAGTGTTAGCTGTGTCAGAAATATAGATTTGGACTGGACTTTGCAGAGAGAGCATCACAGCAGAGCTCTTTAGGTAAGGGCAGTTTGTGCTGTAACTAGCACATCAAGAAGAGAGATAGAAAAAAACTACAAAGTAAGAGGATTTTACTTTCCCTGGGTATGAATTGCTAAGCAGATGCTTTTGGTATCTTTAATAGGTTTATTTGGTTCCTCAGGTCTGTTTAATGTTCTCAGTGCTGTCTGCCCTGGAGAAGACCCAAAGGTATTTGAGATCTCTGGAAGTGCTGAGGTGTTTCAGAGCCAGCCCTTGGTAACTGTGTTGGTGTATTTCCCTTTGCTCCATTGAAATGGCCTTCCCAGTGCTGCAGCCTGGGGTAGCTCAGGTGCAAGCACAGACATGTTCTGTGTTCTGTGTTAATGGATGCATGGATACTCCTTGGAATAATTGCTGCACTATGTGAAAATAAGGAACAGGCCAGAAAGTTGGACAGCTGGTGAGAAACCTGTAGTAGATCTGTAGTAGAGCTGTGATTGTTCAGGTACATTTCAGAATAACTTCTGAGCTGTTAAAAGGTCAAAACAAAATCTAAAATCTGTTGTGCAGGAAACAGCAGTGCTAAAAAGTTTATATGGGGTAATGAGCCCTGACTTTGTTTCGGGGAATTCTCCAATGTTTGTCCATGAGTCATTGCAGAATAAATTTGTGAATGCTTTACCTGCTCAGATTGTTGTACCCTTTCCTCAGCTTTCCACACGTTTAATAACTCAGCTTTAGCATTTTTAGTGTTTCTCTTTGCAGTGGCACTACAGCCTGGGGACATCTCTGTGTTGGTGGCACAGCTTTTCTCTGTAACCTGTGACCTCCCTGCCAGGCTGTGTGCGGTCCTGCCTTCTGCAGGGCTCCTTCCCTTGCACCCCAAACAGACAAAGCTCTCTGCTTGCTTGGTTTTTGGCATCCTTTGGATCCAGAGACCTACTTACAACTGGGAAGTCCTGACTGGCTGGTTTACTTGATCTTATTCTGATGTGCAGGGATGTGCCTGTGGATCAAGGGGAGGCTCTGGGATCTATAATTGGCATCCAGGGGAAAGGTTCAGGCTCCAAGGGCTGTCTAGGTTTGTCTTCATCTGACTGAAACAATGAATGTATTTTGGTTTGTTATTACTCCTTGAGCAATTTTGTGTCCCCAAACTCCTTCAAGCACAGAAAGATTCTCCAGTATGACCAAACTCTGGAAATTTATTTTCTGGGAATGTTTGGTACAAGAGTTTACCAGTGGTAAATTCATTAGTTACCAATCCTCTACTAATCCTCTTGGAACATGAAGTTATCACTTCTAATACCACATCAGCGTTGTGTTATGTTCACAAAAGTTTGTCATCTCTCCCTCTTCCTGGTGTGAGCTGGAGGGAAGCAAAGATAATTCCACTACTTTTGAGGAGGAGAAAGAAAGTGGAATTCCTGCTTTTGCAACAACTGTTGGTAGCAAGGGATGAAACAAAAGTTGGTGGCTCTGGGGCTGGGCTGGCTGCTGCTGCCTAGGGAAGCAAAGGTTTGTGTGCTTTATGGGGACACACAAATAACACTTTACCCACTCCTCCAGTGCCAGTTGGAACTGGAGAAATCTACAGAATACCTCAAATCCCTGACCTGAAAAAACCAAAAGAGGGTGCTAAGCCCATATTCCTTGAAACTCTATCTACAGTGGAGTTATGTTTTGTTGTGTGTGGCTTTGTCAGTGTTTTTTTTAGGGCGCAGGAAAGCTATAAAATTTTTCTCCTGGTTCTCATTTTTGTTCTGTTAGGATTTAACATGAAAATCTGGTTTGTTTCACCCTTTGATAGCCCGTCCGAGTGATTTACACAAACTTTTACAGAGGCACCACCATCTCTGGTGCTTTGTTAGGAAGCCAAATCCCTCCAGGTGGCTTAGACAGATGCTCACACCTCGGCTACGCCCTGGTTTGTATACTGCTCTAATAGTTACTAATTACCTATTCAATGTCATTACCATGTTTCTGGTTTTGGCACAGAATTACAGAGCAAGTTACAACAGTCACACAGAAACATCACCGTGTGTTCTGCCAGCACCAGAAAACAGGAATTGTTGGGGTGCTTGCAAGGTGTGCTGAGCAGTCAGTGTGTGTGCTCAGCTCTCAGGATGTGTGTTTGTTTTGGGCTCTCTGCATTCTTTGTGATTTGGCTGGAAGTGAAGAGCCTCAGTGCCTACTTCTTTCTGAGTGTTGGAGATCACATCTACTTTGGGGAAACTGTGTCTTTTTTTACAGTTGGAGATCACTCAGTGAACAAAATGAAATCTCCTTGATGTCTTTGGGCATTCTTCAGAAATCTGTGAATTTTTAGAAGGTGTGAAGAATGCTGAGTATTATTCCAAGTAGAAGTTACTAGGAAATAAAACAAAAAGCCCCACCCCAAACACAAATAACTCAGTTGCTTGTATTGTTAAAAAATATTTATTGTGAAAAGAAGTAATTTTTAACAAGATATAAAGGAGAATAAAATTTCTTTTCCCTTTCGTTTATTCCCCTGATCCTGCTGTGTGTGTGAGACCCATTTCATATCAGGGAAATAAACCCTCTTAATTCCCTTGTTCCTACTCCTTTCGGAAAAGGGGTTTGTAGTGAATGTCCCATAGAAGGAGGTGATTCCAACTGGACTAAATATCTGGGACAGAGCTCCCTGTTAAGGCAGATTCTCCTGGTTTTGGTGCTATCCAGCCCCATGGGTATGTGCCAGAGCTGCTCTGCACAGGGGAAGCACACATAAAATACTTTTTCTCAGAGGCTGGGTAGAACTCCTGCTCTGATGAATTGTACGTCTGCTGCAGGAAGTTTTCCTGGCAGAAGATGATTAGTGGTGTAATTTGTCTTGGGAGTGCTGCTATGCTGATAACAAGGCTGGTTTATTTTTATAAAGAGCAGCAGTGGGAACACTTAAGAGAGTTTGGCTGGCTTTGTTAAACAGAAAGAAGATTATAGTAAGAAGTCAACCAGTCCCCCTCTAGTAAGATCTTATCTAGAGTGGAATACTTAATTTTTACATTTAAATTGCTGTTTAGTTTTCAGAGATCACTTCCACAGGAAAGACACAATTAATAATTACTGAAGGTATTGTCTGGACTGTCTTTGAGGCAAAAATCCTTGTGTTTGAGTTTATCTACTTGTAGAAAACTCACATTTTGAAATGTCTTTTGTGTCTATGCCATCTAGTGACTCTAGTTCCTTTGTCCTTCTTGGTTTATAAATAATCTCTGGAAGAATAAGAGTAGTGCCCAGTGTGAATGAGAGTAAAGGAACAAGCCCATCATCTATGAAAGAAAGCACAAATTCTAGGTCACAGGATTTGAGCCCAGCCCTTTCCCTTTACTGCTGCCAGTAGGGAGCAATGTCTCAGTCAGGATAGCCCAATCCTGTGTCTTAATCATGTTACAGGGATTTGTATGACTTATTGTGTCTTCAGTGATGATCCCCTGTGTGCCATTGGTGCTTCTGCGAATGTAACTCTTTTTCTTTTGCACAGGAAAATAAAAAATCAAAACTTCCTTATGCTGTTCTTCACACTGAATTGTGGGGAAAAATTGTTTCCTTGTGGGTCCATTAGGGAAATTTTGTGAGAGGTCAAGTAACAACGATGTTTAGCCTTAGGATTTTAGCCCTTTAAAATATGAATGGAAAAAAATTTGTGTTTGTGGATGAGAAAGGGCAGCAGCCAAATTGGATCCTGGTGTAAGTCCGCAGTGAGTGTCCTCAGGGTCAGCACTGCCCAGAATGCTGGACACACTCTCCTTTATTGTGCTTCTCTTTGGACAGGGTTTTCTGATTTATGGACTAATGTTCACTTCTAGGACTAAGTCAGAATGGAATGTTAAAGTATACTGAAATGGGAAGACATGAAATTCAACCTGCAGGCTAAAAAGCCAAGTGTACTGACTTTGTTTTTAAAAAATAACCTAGGAAAATCTTTTTGGTCCCTTTTAAAATCAAGTTGTCTGCTTGAAATTTCATTTTAAAGTGCTGCATTTTTGTAATTCCTGCCCATCTCTTGGCTAGGCTCAGAGCATGCAGACATACTTGGAATGCTGCATGGCTTTAATGGAGGCAGGAATCAGAAGCACTTGGAGCCAGTGCGTTTGTTGTTACCCAGTCAGGGAAGCTGGCAGGTGATGTTACAAATTTTGGAAGAATTGTGGTTTTGCAGACAATGAAAGCAGTGTTAGAGCACACAATATCGAGATAGCACTGCTGGGAGCATAATTATCGTCGGGTTTCCGCTGCTTAACTGATAAGTAATATTAAAACCTCAAATAAATTATAGTTGTAGGGCCATAAAACAAACAGCCCTGAAGTCTGACATTTGATTTTGGCAAGATCAAAAAGGCCATGTGAGATCCTGCATGTTTTTTCTTTAAAGCCACACAGGAGCTGTAGGCACCGTACCATCCAGGCAAACAAACCTTACAGACACTCTGGTTTCAAAGTAACAGTTTGCAATACAAGCTCTGAAAAGCCATCAGAGATGAGCATTTGCTTAAAATATTGATATTTGGAAATTGTTAATTTCTCTAATAATATTATTGATTTTTTTAAAGTGTGCTCTATTTTTATTTTTAAAGTTGTATTTACATCACCCAGAAGCCTTTCAATTATTCTACTGCCTTCTCTGTGATAAGAATGGAACAGGAAAGCTCAGCTCTTTGAAATTTTCTGATTTTATTTGTAGCTGGTTTTGGTTTGCTTTGCCAATGTTTGCATTGCTGCCTGCTCTGAAAATTAAATTACAATGCTCTAATATTGAGCAGTGATAAGTTTCACAGTGTTGGCCAGGAGCCAGGACACTGCAGGAGGGGAAGCAGTACCTGTGGGAGGAAGGCAGATGAAATACACAGGGCTACAAAGGAAGAAAAGGCTATTAAAATATAATTTCTGAGACTTTGGTCATTTTAAGGGAGTGACTTTGCAATTGTATCAAGGTGAAAGTGCTAATTCTTAGCAGAAACACCTGGTAATGCTCTGAAGCTAGTCGAGCATCCTGCTGTCCACTTTCGCTTGATGTTTACCTGGGATGATTTTTGAAAGAGAGAAAACGTAAGATTAGATACCTAAAAATGCAAAATAACTGCTTGAGACCTAGAGACAGAAACTGACAAAAGTTTTTATAAGATGGGAAAATGGGGCCTTTTGAGATATTAAGCCTAAGTATTCCCAAATAATCATAAAACTACTTCAGAAACTGAAATTTTGAATTCTTCTATGGTGTAATGATGTTGGTTCAAAGGAAGATGGGTAATATTAAATATCTTTACTTTGTTCAGCATTTCAACAAGTTTCAGTATGATTATTTTCCTAGATTTGACACATGCTCTAGGTGTTCCTAAGGCTTCTTTCCACCTAAAGTCCCAAGTTTACATGCACATAAACCTCATTTTACAGTTGATTTGATGCAATGTGCCCCCAGCACGTGTGCAAACATCTGCTTGTCCCCTCAGCAATGCCTCCATGGAGTGTGCAAACAGAATGAACACAGCAGGGAAAATTGTGATTTGGTGGGGAAGGGGTTAATTCATGGTAGGAATGCCTTTTTAATTTCAAGAAATAAATAAAATAAATTGTTGGGGTCTTAACTGGCCGAGCGTGTTCAGGAAGACTTGAAAACTCCTACAGCAATTAATCCAGACCAGGAGTGGATTAATTTGAAGTTTAAAATATCTTCCATACCCGAGGAGGGACCAGTGTAAAGTGCTCATGAATGGAGTAGAGAGCTGGTTTGTAAGGGTGGAGGCTAAGTTATGGGTATGAAATCTGATTTTTGAATTTGCACGCCAAACTTTTACATCTCAATCTTCTGTAGTAGATCAGTAGCCTGAGTGAATATGGAGTGAAAAATATCATAGATCATCTTAGGTTAGTATAGACCATAAGAAATGTAGATTACTTGACTTTCTGTATTTATTGCCAGATGCAGAGGTTTGAGTTTTTCTACTTTTGGTAATCAAGATTTCTTAAGTAGACCAGCAGCGTGAAGAATTTAAACTCTTTTGGTATTCTTTGATGAGTTCACTCCATTTTAGCTCAGAAAATAGGTTAATTTGTTTTGAAAGGGACTCTTGGGGGTTGGGGAAACATTTATAATGAGCAGAATATGTTGTTCACTGTAGAGTAAATCTTGGAAATTTACCTGCAGGAGTATTGGCAAAATTGTTACAAATTTCTGAAGATTATTTTTTTTTCCAGGAAATAAAACTGGAATAAGATTATTAAAACCAAAATAGATAATTGAGATAATAATGTGTATTGTAATATCAACCACAGTAAATGACCAGACATATGGGAGAAATTATATTTTTTTATTTGACTGGTCTGAGCTACAAAAATTACAGTGAGAGTTTCACATTTGAGTAGGAAAGTTCCTCCAGCCCTCCTGCTGTGGCTTTGCATTTTGATGGGAATAGTCTGTTCTCAGCTTTTCCAGTGTTTGTAAGAGGCTCTTTGCCTTTCCTACGATGATTTTTTTTGTCTTACAGCTGTGAAATGCCTTTTTCACCATTCTTTTCACCGTCACCTTCCTGCCCTCAAAAGCCCAAAGTGAAGCTCTTAAGCAGAGGACTGAATCCTCTGACAGCTCCTCCTACAAACCAAAAGCAGCTCAATCTTTGCCTTCCCACAAGGAATTCAGGTGTCTTTCCTGACCTGGATGCATCATTTTGTAAAAGTCTTGTGAGCCTTGATGATATTTTGCCTGCTTGTCTGTTAATATTATTCATATAAAAATATGAAATTTTATGTACTTATCTGTAATGCCAAGAGCCTTTAATGACAACAGAAAACTGAGGAGAGGTGGTTGGGAGAAAACACCTGAGTTCACCTTGCACAAAAGAACAGAGGTGGCTCAGGAAAATCCTCACAGATGGAGCTACACAGATAAGAGCTCAGGCTGAGCAAGATCCTGGGGGAAAAAGGAAATTACTGGAAAGTACAAGCTTGTGTTGCTTTGTCTTGTTTCATTTTCCCTTCTGGAGTTTAACATTTTGCTGTGGTCAACTTGGAGCCACATTTTCTTGTTTGAACATCTCATACAGTACGATCTTGGGTGAAGTCTGTAGGATTTGCCTGCTGTTGCCTGAGTCCAGGCTTCCCATTAGCCATAACATACTCCAAAATTCCCTAAGGCAAGATCTTCTGAGCAGGATTGCCAGGTGTCCTGCTCAGCCTGGAGAGCAGGGAGGGGGGATTTGCTCAGGATGAGTCTGTGAGTCAGTGCATATGTGGGCTAGAAAAGCACTGCGCTCCTCCAATTTGGGATAAAACTGAGGGCTTTCAGGAATAAAACTGCCTTGGAGTCTTGCCCAGTCCAAAGAGCTGCTGGTACAGACTGGAGTTTAAGGGCTGATGTTGCTGAGAAACATCAGAAATCTCCTGTGTGAGATGCTGTAAGAGAATGACTAAATCCTTCATGATTTTGGCACTGTTCAAACTCACACAGTTATTACTCTTTCTCATTTCAAATACATTTTCTTTTCTACTCTGCAAGAAGAGGTAAATAGAAGATTTTGTGCAACTATAGCATTTTTTTAATGTCAGCTCTGTGCTGAGTGATTTATCTTTATTACCCACTGAAGCCTGAAAATTTGCACTTATTTTTCATGTTATTTATTTTGGAAAATATACTGAATTGATCTTCTCTCACTAGTTTAAATAAAAGAGAGCAATTTGGCATCTGTAGTAATCAAACTGACTGACTTAGGGTGGAATAGCAATTCCTTCAGCACAAGCCTAGACCAGGGGATTTCAGAAAAGTCAGCATCACCATGCACTGAGAGAAGTCACGCCAGTTCAGGAATGCAAATATTTTAAAATAAATATTGGCCTATACTGTGTGTTGGCCCCTGGCTTAATTTATCTGGCACATGCCCAACTCTGACAGTAGCTGATGATACTAGTCAAAAATAAAAAATAAAAGAGGGAGGAAGTATAGAATGTCTGCACCATTGCTTTTTATATTCTTACCCCTTCTGTGTCATGGAACAAGATGCTGACAGATGGTACTTAGTCACCTGTTCTGTCTGTTGATTATATGCTTTGATCTAAAATTTATTTTGCTCCTCTTGGCAGCTGAGCTGCTTCTTAATCCATTGATAAAACCTGCTTAATAAGCACTTGCAAAGACACTGACATCACCAGGAGCACGCTGCCCTGGTGAAATCATGACGTGATGCCTGTAAACCCAAAAGAAGCCTTGGATTCAAGGCTTCAAGCAAAATGCTTTTTTGAGAAGCAGGTAACAAGCAGTTTTATTCTTGCTTGGTGTAGTTGAAGCCTGACGCTTCCTTGTATTTTTTTTTCAAATGTATCAGCAAGGAGAGGACAGTTCAAATAGCTGCTTTCCTATGAAGAATTTGTATCTTGCCATGTTTTTCTGTGTATTGAGAATATCAGAAACCTTGTTTCAGCTTCCTTAATTATGTGTGTAAATACAATTTTCTTGTCATGGAACAGTTTTGAGGAGAGAGCCATTACCTTGTCCTGAGGTGACTCTCAATACCTAAACTGAGCCAACAGCTTGCCATGAGAAATGTAGGGAGCTAAAATGTGGTGTTCATCTTATTTGGGCTTTTTTTTTTTTTTTTTTTTTTTTTTTTTTTTTTTTTTTTTTTTTTTTTTAGTTTTGTTAAGGTTTGCTACAAAAGATAAAGCTCTCTGGGTTTTTAGTTTGAGGATCCTGTCACTCATTAAATTAATGAGTAATAAGAACCAGTTAAAGTAATATTAATATACAAACCTTGCCGGGGGGAGGAGTTATAAATTAGTGGTATCTTGAGGACTTTATTGCATTAGCATTTTAGCACAGTCAGGTCTTTCCTCCTAAGCTGTTTGGCCATCTCTGGCCAGCTCTTGCTGTCCTCAGGCTGCCCTAGGAGGGTCCCACGATCCCTTGCCATCAGCTGGCTGGCAGGTCCCCTCATTCCATTACCAGGCCATATTTTGTCAGCAGGGAAGCAGTGTCTTCTGCCAGCTTTGGGAGCTTTCCAGTACTGGAGACCTGCAAGGCTGCGGTGTAGGGAAAATGGCTTTTTTTTTTTTAGCATTCTCTTTATCTGACAGCTTGCTTGATGTCTTGTGGAGTCTAGGTAATTAATTTGAGCTAGTTGGGTAAAATGAAGTGGCATCACACCGTAAGAGATTGTCTCCTCTTCAATGGTTCATCCTCTGACAAAATACTGAAGTTTCCACATGAAAGATGTTAGATTTCCCTGCAGGGAAATCATGCTTATTTTAATGCAAGCAATATGAATCAATGGAGATTAAAATTGTGGACAGAATTCTGGGGTATTTAATTCAGAGTCTGGCTTTAATAACACATGGAGTAGCTGCTCAGATTCTCATTGAGTTCAGAATAGCTCTTCTGTCTTCTAAGCTAAAGTGACAGGGAAGTTAGAATGTCTTTTTCTTTATTGACCCTCTGACTGTTCGCTTGAAAGCAGGGACAGAGTATTTTTATAAATTTTGTCCTACATAATTATGTAAGGGAAGTCTTTATAAGCATCTTTGTTCCTGTAATTTTTAATTTTGATAAAGTAAAATCTAATAAAATTCCTGAGCAGATTTTAAAAACTACTTTAAATTTACAATTAAAAAGTAAATGTACAAATTCTTCATTTTTCTTTCTGTATATATATGTATTTGTTTGTTTGTTTGTTTATTTGTTTGGCAGAGGAAAGGCTGTTTAAGAATATAGGCTATAGGACTGCTGGTTAAACTATAAATTACTGAAAAGCATGTTAAGGCATGACATTGTTGCGCACCTAAGGATCATTCTTTTTTGGCTTGCTGCCTCTAGAGGCATACAAAAAAAGGGGGAGTGTGAAGCAAGCAATTTAGTGCTTATACTAAATAAATACTGATAGGTTTGAAAAAGAAAAACAAACAAAACCAAACATAAAAGCCAACAAACACAGACTTCCAGAGACTCCCCAGTGCCTGGAAATCCACGACAGGAACACTCCCAGGACACAAAATGCTGTTGTCCATCGGAGAGCTGTGCCTGGCAGGCTTGGGGACACGTGGGGTGCCAGCCACTCTGTCTGTCACATCTGTCACTACCCTCTGGGTGATGGCACTGCCAGGAGTGAGCACAGCTCTGAGAGGGGACAGCAAGGGGGACAGCAATGCTGGCAGGGAATTGTGCTCACCTGAAACTTTCTTTTTCTGAGGGAAGGAAAAGGAATTTTCATGTATGTGTTAGGGGAGAAGGTAACGTGGTTTATCTCAGGAAGTTCTCAACTGACTTTGCGGGTTTTTCCTTGCTTTCTTTGGGCTTCCATGTGAGATGATGTGACAAACATGAGAGAAAAAAAAATAAAATCCCCACAATTCAAACATGCACTTCATGTATTTTAAAAAATTAGCTGCAATAAATGTTCATCCTCATTACTATAAATGTCCATTACTATGAATATTTAAGAATCTGATCTTTAACTTCTGGATGAAAAATATACATAAGAAAGTGAATTAATTGGGGAAACACTTGATAGTTTCAGTATTCTTCTTTCTCTCCTTGCTTTCATAGTATCCCATAAGTTTTTTCTTGATGATGTTCCTACACGTATGGAGTTTTGAATGTTTTAACTTTAACATTTTCTAGATAATAAGTTGTCATGATTGATGTTTTAGCATCTAAAAAAGATGGAAAAAATTGAGATCATGGTATAAACCATATTCTTAGCTAAATGTTGTTGTGGGCAGCTTTAGAATTTGACACTGAAGTTGTCATCTTGGATTGCACCACTGGCAGTCCTTGCAGATGATTGAGCCAATTCCCTTTCCCAGAGTGTCTTAAAAATAGAATATCTTGTCTACTACCATCCTCTGATTAGAAGGTATTGTTTTACAGCTTAAAAAAAAAATAAAAAGGAAATGTTTAAAACTCAGATTGAAAACACATGTTCAGCTGGAGAGAATGCAGGCATTAATTCAACAGCTGTGGATTTGCCATATATTTAGGGCTATGGCCATGAAACAAACAAGAAGAAGTCATATTTTTGGTTTGGGTTTTGGTGGTGGTGTTTGTTTTTTGTCTTATTCCTTTTAGATAAGCAGATGTCAATTAAAACTTCTGAGTTTTTTTTCCTCTCCTTACCTCTTTAGTGATGAATGTGCACAGTGACAGGCAAACTGGTTGCAATGCACATGCTGAGGAGGGAGGCCTGGGCCACGAGTCAAGCATTCCACATCAGCCTGCAAGATTAAAATGCTTGTAGTTGAGCATTTTACACAGTTTTGATTGGAGCCTATCCAGATATTTGCATGCAAAGAATTATTGCTCAATGACAAATTGCGTTGATACAATCTAGAATGTCGGGAAATTTCCACTCTAGTACAGTTGTGTGCCAAGTATGATACCTCTTGGGAATGATACAAAATATGATGTATTTTGGCCTTGAAAGATCACTGAACAGCAAAAGCAATCTTCTATAATTTGGAAGAATCACAGTTTCTCCATCTCTAATCAGATGTGATTATAATTTTTGCAAGTTTGTGCTAAGATTTTAATACAAGAAAGCTGAAAGCCTGAACCCTCCTGTAGGTTTTGTAGAATATTCCTGCCCTTAGGAAGAAGGGTCTGTGCAAAGAGCATCACTTGGGTTATCTGTGCTCCAAAGTGTGATTCTGCAAATGTGCTGCTAAATAGGACCTTCTTCCTAGAAAGATCAGGTACCACTGAGAAATTTTCTGGTAGCTAACAATTCCATTTAAAACCTGTTCTTCACCCCTTTATCCTGTACATATCCTGCCTGAAACCAGCACAATTTCCTACTCTGTAAATACTGTTGTGGAATTTGTTAGGGACACGTTTCTCAGCCTCACTCACCTCCCAGAGCTCTGCTTCTCCAGACGAAGCTCCTGAAACCCAATAACACTGAGAGTAAGTGTAACATGTCTGGTAGCAGGTTATTCCATAAAGTTCAGAAAAAACCTTGGAGAAGATGCAATACTGTGAGGAACAATCTGATGCTGAAGTGCCTCCATAGAAACATTTTGCTTTAGAAAGCCTGAGCTCACTGGCCCTGGTGTGTATTTGACAAAAGTTATTTGAAGGAATGCAGATCTGACTGCTCAGGATTTTAGCTCCAGCTACTGAAAATAAGTAATGCAAGATCAGTCAGGAAGTTTTGGTGTGAAGTACTTGAGATCTCCTTAATGAGCCAGACTTTGAACTAGTAGTAAAAGGTTTCCTACAGTTTTCCTTTCTCCTCTTTCCTTTGCAGCAGAATCTGCATGGAGGAAATTAAGCCTGAAAGAGAGATGTGAAAATTGTGTTTGTTGTATATAACAGTAGCATTATTCTGCCTTTTTGATAAAGGAAACATGTCCATTACATAAAATGCTGGTTTCTAAGCTGACTGACTGCAAAAGAAGGAGTCTCATACTTTTCAAGTCAAGTTTAGAGGCTGAAAATCCATTTTTCTTAACTGGACAGGTGATAGCTGGAATTTCAGTACTAACTACAGCAGGAATCTTTCAGGTTATTTAATTCACTTGCACTCTTTGCAGAGGTTTTTTTTTTTTAATTTGGCAGTAAACCAGCTGTAGGAACAAGGATTACTTTGTGTGTTTTGTGATGAGATTACACTTAGCATTTATGGCATTTTGTATTTCTGTTGGAATATCACTGACATCATGAAGCAAGTTGAAAAGACTTAACTTTTAAAATGACAGCTGAAGTCTTAACACCAAAATCTTTTTGATGATTAGATGAAATGCTCTCTGTTGAGAAAGAGCGATATGGGAAAGGAGAAAGGTGCTAGGGGGATTTAGGTCTCTGTCAACGTTTTAATTGCATAGCTCACGGGTTTTAGTCACTCTCCCTAATCTTGCTTTGTGCACAGCTTCTCTTTGCTTCCGTTACATCCTCGTGTAGCTGCTGCCTCCTGATCTCTGGGCAAGTCACACTAATGCAGGAAACAATGGGGTTAGTGCTACTCAAAAAAGAGCCGGGGGTTGTTTTGCTCTTGGTTTGGTGGTTTTTTGTTTTGTTTTTTTTTTTTGGGAGGGGGTATTCTTTTTTATCCATAGGGAAGGGAAAAGTTTTCAAAGTAACTTCTTAGTAGCTGGCAGGCAGAGGATTATAAATGTTCCTGTGTAAACTCCCACTTTGTGGACTGTTGCTGTGTGATGAGTTTTGTTTTGTGGGCCAGTCTGAACGGTGATAGCTCTTGTGTGGTGGCATTTGTTGATTAAAATACTGGCTTTGTGAGGGAAAGAAGTGTCTTTGGTTCCAAGGGTTAATTTTGTTTGTACAGACAGTGATAACACTTTTAACCTGTTCAATACCTGCCTCAAAACCCCTCAGCCTACAGGTAGGTATGAAGCACTTTGGCTGTGGTAAGAACACAGAAACAGCTAATAAATCTATCAGGCTCTTAGGACAATGTTTTTAATGATAAATATAAGCATAAATATGTACAATCCAGCATCCCTCATCTTGAAATCCTGAAAGGCTGGAAATACCCACACTTAAACTCAGAAAATACATAACTTGTGTCAGTGGAAATCCAGTTTTAGTAGCTCTCCAACTGTTCAATGTAGTTTATTTACAAACCGAACTCTATGAGCAATTTCATCTATTCATAAACAGGATGTAAAGATGCTGCTGCAGAAATCTCTCTGAGTAATGGAAACTGGATAAAATACAGGAGAAAATTAGAATAATAGTAGTTTACTGTGTTTAGTAGCTTAGAGTCAGTCAATCTCATCATTCTGATGATGTGAGCACATACAACTTGTATTTTCACAGACCAGGCTGAGCTTTCTTGTACCACAATGCATTTTTCCACTTATGCTGTCCTTTGAACTGTGAATTTTTTTCTTAATTTGTATTGCTTTTTTTACTCTGTTATCTTAATTTTTCATGTCTTCCCCCAGAATCTTGCTGTCCTGTTATTTCTCCCCCAACTCTTGTCATTCCTCTTGTCTGCTGAGAAGATGTTGCTGTGTGCTGGATCAGAGGTTCATGTGAAACGAGTTCCTGACTTTTCTGCTTCCTTTGAGACAGTGGTCACTTCCCAGCTGGCATGACCTATGTAAATAAAATAGCTGGGAGCTCTAGGAACAGAGGGAGGGAGCAGCAGAACTCCATGAGCTTGTGGTGGAGCCCAGGGTGATGCAGCCAGTGTGTGGGAATGGGGTTTTTTTGTCCTTCCATCAGGAGCTGGAGGGAGCAGCCTCGTGCCTTGCCCTCCAAAGCATGCAGGCAGTGAAAAAAATCCAACATCCAACCTCCTCTGTCTATAGATGGCATCATAAAGCGCTGGGATATCTGCACGTGGTGTTATTTAACAGACTTTGCTGCAGGATATTTCAATAAGAGGGATAATAACTGGTTTGAGCTGACTGTTTTAATACCTGGTTTTGTTATGGACTGAATGACCAGCTACCATTTTCTGTAATTGCCTGTAGTTTTCCTTGGACTTATGCAAGTTCTTTTCAATTAGCCTGCTTTCTGAAGTCTTCAGGAAACAAATCTCTTTATGTGCAAGGAGAGCAAGAAGTCAGGTCTATTAGAAACAAAAATTCTCCAAACTCTTACAATAAACCAGCAATAACCCAACATTTTGTGTAATGCAAAACACTGCTGATGTTTTTGCTGAATATCATGGGAGGATGTGACAGGGATACATAAACCAAAGTTGCTTATTTCTCAATAGTAGATCTTATAGTATTTTTCTTGGAGATTGTACTCATTCTCCTCTTACAGATAATTTTTTTTAGACAAATACCTTTGCTGCTTCAGCCTGCAATTTCTTCTTTAGTGGGCTCTCCTAACATGACCTAGCATTTCTTCCCGCAGACGTTGGTAACACTATCAAAACTTTCCTCAGTTACTCACCCTTGTGAAAAAGTGTTGCTCTGTTTTTTCTTCCCACTGTGGGGTTTGCCAGTGATTCATTTCTCTTTGGAAGTATTATTGGGCTTGATCTCATCCTTAATTTGCTCTGCATTTCTCATAAACTCACAGCCTGTTGGTTTCAGCAAGGTGCCAGTGTTCATTTTTCATTTGAGTTGGTTGCTGTTTACAAGCCAAATGCTGACAGATGTGGTTACAAGAGCCTCCCTGTTTTCTTTTTGCAAGGGATGTTGATTTTTTTTCAGTGCTTATGGATATATTGATACCAGGCCTGTTGGTGTGCATAGCAGAGCTTACACAAGGGATGCAGGACAACACTTCCATGGAGTTCCAAGACCTTTTGAGAAAGCTTCCAGCTCCTTGACGAAGGCCTTGACGAAGTTGCTTACTGGTAGAACTTCCACAAGTGGAAACTTGTTGGGAGGAAAGCAGATCCAGGTGGCTGTTGTGTAAATGTGGGGAGACCTTGTCTGAAAGGTTGTTAAATGAAGGGGAAATTAGGAGAGGGTAAGTAGATGTTTTAGCTTGTCCTCAGTTCCAGGCTGTTTGTACATGGAGAGAGCCGTCTGTGAGAAATTGGATACGGAGATAATTTTGCACTTGTGACTGAATAAATTTAATTAAAGAGATTTATTCCACTTTCTCCTGCAAACCTTTAGTATCTTTATGTGTCTGTTGGAGGGCCGTTAGGGTAGAAGAATACGATTTATCCCCCCTTTCTCTTTGTTTTAGTTTAGGGTAAATTTGGGAGGAAAACTCTAAATTAGGGATTCGTCCAGAAAGAAAACTTAAATGGCCCCTCTTCTAGCCGGTTTGAGAAAACTTTTTTGGAAAAAGTGGAAAAATTATTTCTTTAACAAACAAAATACCCACAGGCACAAAGAATGAATAATACGAAACAACAAAACCTCTCGACGATGCAAAGAGAGACGGCAGAGCTGAGGAAGTCCTTGCCGTGGGTGCAGTTCAGTTCTCTCAGGCTTTTCTCACTCCCAGTCCCTCTGGAGGTCCAGGCCCCAGTGGGCCGCAGGTGCGAGCCCTCGGTGCTCCTCTGGGTTTTCAGTCCAGAACAGATTTAAACAGTCTCGAGAAAAAAGAAAACAAAAATGGTCCAGGATACTTCTCTGCCTCAGCTTGCCAAAACTAACTAACTAAAAGCACAGGAGAAGTCTGCCCCACTGCTGTCCGTGCCTCAGACGAACACCGCCGGAGCAGGAATGCAGAGGAGTCAGGGCCGTTTTCTCAAAAGAAACTGCGCCGCTTCTTTCTCCCCCTTCGCTCTCAGAACAAGGTTTAAAGGTACAGAACTCAATATACAGCACAAATAGAACAGACAATTGGGGATACAAGCATCTTAAAGTCACCCTAGGACACTCTTTTACTAGAATGAATAAAAGTGTCAAATTTCAGATGTGCTCCAGAAGACTGGGGACACGTGAGTGATCATTGATGGGGAAATGGCTTCCACTTGTAACTGTCTGTTGGACAGAGAAGTTTTTCAGTTCATTTTGGTCAGAGATGTTTGGAAGAAACTTTTCTTATTACTGCTTTTTTTTTTTTTTTTTTTTTTTTTTTTTTTTTTTTTTTTT
>WEIU01014788.1:185856-196004 GCA_013389925.1 Aegithalos caudatus
TTTTTTTAGGATTAGTTGGATAGACCATGCTGTTTGTAGATTTTTTTTTTTAATTTTATTTTTTTTAAGAAGTACTCAACTTCATCCCTCAGTGAGATTCTTTTCCACCTGGGTGGTTGTAGTTTCATTTTGTGCAAAATATGAGTTTTTACTTTGGCCTATTTGTGGAAGTGTCACCTCACGCACAAATACCAACATCAGCTTTAAGCCAAAATATCACTTCACTTTGCAGAATCACAGAGTCAGAAGATGATACTTGTCCAGCTCCAGTCACAAACCTGTAAGGATTTCAGAATTTTCCTTACATCTGTGTTGTTGACAATTATTTTCCTTCTACAGTATGGAGAATTTGGATAGGAAAAGTCTCCATTCCTAAAGGAAATTTTGATGAATCTTGTATTGATTCGATTTTGAAGGAGTAAAAATCTTCCATAAATGAAAAAGGCACCAGAAATATATTTTTAATAATTGATTTCTGAATATATTCAAAAGTATTAACAAATTGACTTAACTTTGGCTTCATACAACGAACTAATAGTGAGAGAATGTCTGAATGTTAACATTGTTAATTTTTTAAGCATTCTGATAGCAGAGTTTAGTCCATGACATTTAGTGGCAAAGTGTCTTTTTGGATTGTGGAGTAGACTTCATGTGGCATTACCTTCAGAGAGCTGTGGGATGGAAATGCCAGTTACCACACTCTGCTTTGAGTTTATCAATACAGCTTCACTTTCAGCTCCTGTTTACCTTGCAGGAGGGTGGGAAAAGGAGGAACAGCTCAAGGTGTGATCAGTACCTACTGAATTAAAAGGAGGAACAGCTCCAGGTGTGCTCAGAACCTACTGAATTAAAAGAAATCCCCCTCTCACTGAGATGAGTACAATTAAAGCACATAACCCTGCTGAGGTTTCCCCTGGTTTGGAGTGAGCTGTGCAGTGTGTGGCTGCCTCTGTGCTGAGCAGCAGCTGTGGCATTCCCTGGGCACCCCAGTTTCAGGTCAATAACCCTGTCTCTGTACAGCACACAGGAATTCCAGTGGATGCCATCTCACCAGCCCTGGGAGAGCTGAAATCAATATGGGCTCTGGCACTTTTGGGCAATACACTGAATAAGGAACCATGCAAGGCAATCTCCCGGGGGGGATGTGTTTGGTTATCACTCAAACTGTTTGTAACAAGAACCACAGGGAAAACCCCAGCTTTTCAAAGAACATATTCACTGCACTTCTCGGTGGGTTTCAGCATTGCCTTGAAAGCCAGGGTGAAAATTACCTTAAAAGTATGGGGGGAAGAGGGAGGCACACAGAAGCATGATTGTACCCAGTCATCTGAGCCAAAAGTCAACAACTCCACGCTACACGAGTCAGGTATTTATGTCATGATTCCTACATTACTGAATAATGAGTGTTTTCTTTCAGGATCGTGTACACAAGGTATAGCAAGATTAAATCACTGGCTACAATTGCTATTAAAAAATAAATACAAGTGCAGCAGGACAAAGAACTGCTGCATTATCTTATTGTTCACATCCCACAGACAAAAGTACTTGTATATGTTGATGCTAAAGGTTGGACTCACTGATCTTAGAGGTAATTTCCAACTTAAACGTTTCTAAAGTTCTGTGTTAAAAGGGATCATGTCATTAGATTTATAGAAACAAAGTGAATTTAAATGAAAAATACCTGCTGTTTATCATATGCTTCCAAAACTTGTGTTTTGAGGGGGTACAGAGCCATTAACAGTGAGCAGAAATGAGTGTTCTTTCATCTGATAATCCCATTTGAGCCTTTTACTAGCAAACCTGGACACTCTTACCTGAACAGAGATGCAGAATGCAGGTTTTTATAGCCCTGAAATGGTGTTTTGCTATGGTAGTAACTACTGCAACATATAATTTTTATTTATTTTTGTGAGGGTGATTTTGAATCCTTTTTTGTTTGTTATATTTCCAGCTGTACTCATGCTCTGCCCAGAGCTATTCCCTGTGTTTCCTTGCATCAGGAGAAGGAGTTGTATTCAAACAAGTTCTATTCACACAAATGGCTTGGCCTTAGGTAAAGGCCAAGTTGAATACAACTTGTGGCTGTAAACTCACATTTCTGGCTAACTGGTGACTTCCCACAGGACATAAGGTGTGGAATTGTGGGACAGTGTCTCCATTTATTACTCTCCTGAGAAAATGCTTTTCCAGAACGGACTTATTGGATCAAATCTGAAACAGGCAAGAAATTTTCTTCCAGTTAGTAAAAAGTCACTTGATATTTCAAAACTTGTTCTGGGGATTTGGGGAATAAGAAAATTTTGTTTGAATGTACAGATTTTCTCTTGTGAAACATTGGAAGGCAATATGTAGAAGCTGGCACTGTTCTCATTGGAAGAGCTCTGTGATTTTTCTTATGCTAAGACTTTGGCTTGTTTACAAAAATGTTTTTCTATTTCTCATATATGGAAATATTTTAATCTGTTCTTTAACATATTTTTTAAATTATGTTGGTTCACCATCGTCTTTTTCCCTGGGGGTCACATATTTTAGCTCTTCTCAGATAATAAATAATATCTGTATAAACATTCAGATAATGCTTTCTAGTGTTTGTTATTGCATGGGAAAATATGGGGTCCATAAGTTGATAACTGAGAAAATTTACCACAGCTTTGATTTTGGAAAGTGGAGAATTAATTACTTGATTTCTTTTGTGAAACTTCTCAGTTTAGTGGTGTAAATGCTTTCCCTAAGTTATTCATACTGCTTTGAGAAGAAGGATCAATTAGGGACTTGAAAGATTGGGACTTCAGTGATAGAAGCACCTTCCATCAGCAAAAATAAACTGGTAATAAGATAATCAATGTGACAACCAAATGCAATCTATTGCAAAAGAAATTATTCATAAAATATAACCTTAAGTCAAATAATTTCTATCCAGGTTCTTGAATAGCTTATAAAAATACAGAAGGACTTTGTGATATTTAGGTTATTTCAGTTGAGAAAGTGAGATGAGTGAGTTCTTAATGGGTTCTTTAGGTGAGAATTTTTTTATGATAATGCAAATATCAATGGTTTGAAAGGAACCAAGAAAGTGTTGCTCACATCATGCTCTTTCTCTGTGTATGTTTTTGGGGTTAGATTTTCTCACTATTTTCTCTGTTTAGTATTTCCAAATATTAACTATTTTTCACAAATTGACTGGTGTAATGCAGTCAGAAATATATATTCTATATTGGTGTTATTGGAATAATAGAAAATGGGAATAATATAAAATAGTATATATATATGTTTTGCAAGTGCCTTGAAATGAAGTTCTCCCTTGCATCATGCTGAGCAAACATCAGAATGGTTTTTCCCAGCAGTCTTGAACATGAAGCTATGAAAACATAGATTCTCATAGACACTTACTGTTAATAATCTTCAATACAGCAATATCAGGAAAATAAAGCCATTCCTATTAGGTTTGGCAGAATGCCAGAAAATAAATAATGAGTACAAAATCAGCTGAAGTGTATTTAAATATGGGTTAATTTTTAGGAAAAAAAACATACACTTTGGTCAAGCTGGAAAATTAAAGGCAATGTGCATGCATGGTGCATCCTTTGGGGTTAGTTTGGCTTTTTTTCTCTCATTCATCACAGTCTCTGGATCTGAGCATTAGTTATGTTTATCCTTTAATCCTACTGTCTAGGTTTGCTTATGTAAGATTTATTATATAGCCAGGGTGGATAGTTAAATGAAAAACCAAACCTGACCCTCAGTGCAAGAGTACCTACAGATTACTTTGCTTTACACAGACAAGTTAAATTTATTCTCAATCCATTATGTAAGGGTTGGGCTCCACATTTCCTGAGCCACCAAGAGATAAAATTGCTGCCAGTTGCATCTGTCTTTTTGCACTTCATTCTCTAGAACAGGGAGAAAAAGAAGCTGGGTACATTCTCTACAAGTATTTCCTTGAGACAGAAACTCACTTAATGGCCATGTTTCACTGTGCAGTTAAATAAACACTGTCATAATTGAATGTGCTTGCTGCTGGCTGTGTACAAATCTTACACAGCAGGAGTTTTTTTGGTCCCTGGTAAACTTTACAGAAAATAATAGATACCAGTAGCAAAGGACTTGGGTCAACAAATCTGAAAATCACCACATTGTGAGTGCTCCCACATTTTTTGGACACAAACCCACTTTTAATATGTCTAAATACATTCTACCCTTAATACAATTTATTTTAAAACACTGGTTGATGTTGCAGCTTGATGTTCTGTTAGGGCACTGTAGTTGGAGGATGGCTTCCTGGTGCTTTCCATTGTTTTTTCCCTTTATTTGATGAATGTGCTGAAGCAGACTGGAAGTAACTAGATTCCCTCGTTGTCTGGACAGTGACTGAATTAATAGTTGTGGAAATCACAGATGTTTTCACTCCCTGCATGTTGTATTCTGTTCTCCTAGGGCAAGAATAGAAAAACTGTAGTGGGCTTGTCCTGATGTGCTGCTGGGAATTGAAGATTAAATTCATCCTGGTTTAAAAGACCTACATGAGGTTTATTAATCTTTAAAATCCCACTTAAATCCTGTTTTAATGTCTTAAGTAGGATTTAAATGATGTCTAGTACAGGCCCTTTGTAAAAAAGGGAAAGAAGTGACCCTGCAGGTTACTAGAAACATAATATTTTGCAGTTTCATCAAGCCATATATAACAGGATTCCAGGGCCATTGATTGACTGACCATTGACTGACCTTTTGTGAAATCCAAGCTGCATATTTTATGAGGAAATATATAATTTCTGCTTCAACAAAAGCCTAAAGGAATTGCAATGATTAAATGACCAATCTTAGGCTCTTAAACAATGCTTATTGCCAGTTCCAAATATTTGGCTACTCCCTGCCTCCCTGCACATTTATTTAATTTTAAAATGTTTCAGCTTGGTTTAGAACAATGTTTTGGGAGATGTCTTGTTCCTGGGAGTTTTTTATTGCTGCTTGTGACACATCTCTGCAAGCAAAAGACAAAGTGCATTGATTCCAGCATTTCTCCTGCAGTTTTTTTTAAAGCTGTAAGAAGAAACTTGAGTAAAAAACAATCTGAGGAATTCTCCTTCTCCCTAGCTCACTTGCTTTCATGCCTCTATCACTGTATATTCATACAGTTCATGGAAAATCCAGGTGGAAAAGTCAGTTTTCAGCCGTGGCACCTTTAACTGGGGTACAAAGAGGCAAAAAATTCTAGAGGACACTGTAAATCTGAGAGCAAATACTCAGCTCTGCAGTTGTTCTAGGCTGTGGGATTGTCTGCACAGGAGGGATTTTACAAAAGCTTGTGCTGAAAATCCCTTTTCACTGGCAGCAGCAGTCCTGTGCTGTTTTGTGGGGTGATGTGGGTGTGTGGTCCTGTGGTCAGAGCAGGAGAGTACAGGCACAGCAGGAGCCCTGACTCTGCTCCAGCTCTGCCATGAGCTCTGGGCAAACCACAAACCCTCTGCTGCTCATTGCAGCAAATGCTGACTGCAGAAAGGCCCAGTGACCTTCCTGAGCACACATTTGGTATTCTGGAGATTCCCAGAGACGAGATGCTGTGGAAATTTTCAAAATACACATAATTATATATGTAATACAGGCTATAACATTTTCTGATATCCCAGGACAGCTATGCAGTGAACCACACTGAATTTTACTTGCTGTATCAAGAGTAGGTAGTTTTGGCTTTCAAAAGCCAGAGTAGAGTTTAATTTGCAGTTTTGAATTAAACACTAAGTTCCCCATCTGTACAGTGCATTGCTACTATTACAAAAAAGATTTAGGTTAATATTGAGTATTTTTTGTCAGCTCATGGTTCATTACAAAGTAGGTCTAATTAATTGTTGTCACACTCTTTAAGGTGTGGATGAGTGCAGGTTTAATTAATTTTTCCCCATAGGCAAAATATTTTTAGCTAATTATGTGTAATTTTCTATTTTTTTGCTCATCATCTTGTACTAACAGACAAATCAGGACATATATTTGTCAGAAGGAGCACGAACTGACAGAAGAACAACAAATCAGTAGGTGGGGAAGAGTGGAAAATGGGTTTTTTGAGGCTTTTTAGGCAGATAGATTTGAATTCCACCCGAAACCATTCCTGAAGTAATGAATGAATCTTGAGGCATAATTTAAGGGAGGGGGTTTTAGCACAATGTAGCAGGCGTGCTAGGAAAACCAGGGTTTTTTTTTGGGGGGGGTCTCCAAAATAAAAAATTAAGTACGGTGAGATTTTTTTTCCTCCATGAATTATTTTCCTGAGATGGAAAAATATACATTTAATCAAATGGTCACTAAGGTGTTACTTTGGTCAAGGCATAAAATAAGAAGAAGATAAAGTCATTACATCTGCAGAAAGTGATTCAATTTATTTGTTACTTCCTAAATGCAAATATTCTGTGGGTGGGGAGTGAAATATTGCTGATAGATATTATTAAAACAGGACAGTAAAACAGATGTTCTCCATGGCTGCCTCTGTTTGCTAATTAGTCAGAAAAGTGTGTTGCTGATTGTCTTACAAAATTGGGCTGTAAATCATTAATGTTTCAGATTCCCAGGAATTTGCAGTGTCTCTGTTTGTGCCCTGTGCAGCAATCGAAAGCAATTTGGATTTGGAAGGATTGCAGCTGCATTCCCTCCGTGGCAACGGGAACCTACAGCTGCAATTAGTGCCCAAGCCACCGTGGGAGGCTTATTGGGAGTGCAGTATTGGGAATAAGCACTGGATAAAGTATCCTGCCTCTGCCTCTGCCTCTAGGAGCCTAAAACTGCAAATGGACTGACAGACCACGGGCAAGACAGCAAAGTGCTGCAGACAGGAGGTTGATACAAAATGCAGATGTGCTTGCAAGAAAAAAAAAAAAAAAAAAAAAAAAAAAAAAAAAGTTTTATTTTCTGTTTTTGTTATAATTTCTCATGGGCAGGCAGTCATTCTGTTGTCGCTCATGAGTTCCAGACCAGGATGAGAAGAGGAAAATGAGAATGGGAATGTCAGGAAACACAGATTTTGGGAGGGGTAAGGATTTCGTGAGGCCTGATGGCACTGATGTCCTGACCTAGAGGGCAGAGTCCTTTGCTTTGCATGGTTAGACAAATACCAGTTCCACAAAAGATCTGACAGCAGCATTAGGGTAAGAAGGAGATCTTTGGTTATCCAGCAGATACTAATAATTTGAAATCCAAACTAGTAATTGGAAACCAGCTTGACATTTTCTGGGAAAATGTAGGGGTGGCATGGATAGCAGAGCTCCCCTCAGTACCAGGGAAGTTTTTTTATACCATCTTGCATCCTTATCAAGCACCATCTCATTTGTTACATGGACTTGCTAAGATGACTCTGAAATGCACATCCTGGTTGGCTGGCAGAGCATGTTCAAGAATTTGCTGTCAGTGATCCTTTGCCAAATGAGAAAGTTGTTTTAATGGCATTTCTGCAGGATTTCCCTTTTGGTTCTTGTACAATTCCATGATCTCCTTGATGATAGGGGTGGTAACATAGAAAGGATGCTAATGAATTGACAGGAGACACCATGCTACAAGCAATTGGAAAAATGGGAACAGCTTGGAAAACTATGTAGTAAAATAACACTGAGAAAAAAAAACAAACCCACAATTATTAAGAAAAAGTGTCAGATTATGCCATTAGGAACAGCTAGATGGTTATTTTGAAGAAAAAGTGCATTCAGAATTGCTATGGCTTCTGGTAGATTGTGATGCACATAGTGTTTAACATATTTTTGTAAAGATTACAAATAGGGATCTTTAAGTAGATGTCTCATTAGTAGCACATGTAATCTTCCCCACCATTAAGTGCTCTTACAGTTTCATCTGAGCTACTGTTTCCTGACGTTAGCCTCAAGTAGCTAAGACAGCAGGAGGTTAAATATGGGGAAAGGTTTTTGTTAATGCTAAGAGTAGTGTGCTGCTGGAATGATTGCCAGGTTGTGGAACTTCCACTGGAGAGCCCCAGAACTTTTTGGATCTTCACTAGCAGGGTGTGAGTTGTCTGCACCTGAAAAGAAAGGGTGGAGGGGAAGCCCAACTGAGAATTTAAACCTCCTTCATCCCTGTCTTCTGTGGTTCTGGATATCATTCATACACAGGGATGAAAACTCTGCTGTGGAGTTATCTTTTTATCCTTTGTGTGTGCTTACCCGTTGATTTGTGATTTTAGCAGGGTGTAAAGTGGGAATCCTGCCTGCATTGCCAGAAGGCACTGATATTTTGACACTTTCATTCAGTAACATTGCCTGAGAACATTTTTGAGGAATGAAAGGCCTACACGCCTTGGATTGCATGCATATTTACTGACTCTGCATGGTGCAATCTGGGTGTATTTAGTTTGTGGCTCAATTCATGATGGTACACAAAGTTCTTTTACAGGCTCTGTGATGCCTAAGAACTTGCTAAGGGAATCCACCAACAATCACATTTTTTCTGGGGTGTGATTTTTTTTTTTTTTTTTTTTTTTGGAGAAAGTTGGAAGTAAAAAAAAAAAAAATCAGGTCTGAAATTGGGATTTTCTTAACGTAGTGAAATATGTTCCAGATAACTAAGATTTACTACATTCTGAGGAAGGTGTAATTCTGTATTTAATTCCTGTGGGAAGGGAAAGGAAATTTTCTTATATTTTTGCTCAATCTCAAGTGTAAATTTTCAGGCATTTCAACAGAGCAGCACTGAAGTTGTGTCAGGAGAAGTTTAGGTTGGATATCAGGAAAAGGTTCTTCACCCAGAGGGTGGTTGGGCAGTGGAACAGGGCAGTGGTCAGAGCACGAAGCCTGACAGAGCTCAAGAGAGGTTTGGGCAGTGTTGTCAGGCACATGGATGACTCTTGTGGTCCTGTGCAGGGCCAAGGGTTGGACTTTGATGATCCTTGGGTATCCCTTCCAACTCAGGCTGTTCTGTGACTGAAGGTCTCTTCCAGCATTGATGAGTCTGTGAAATGCCATCAAATAAATTGTAGCTTTGAACTGTAATTTCATGCCTCCTGGATAATCCTGGGAAAAATATGTCATTTCAAAGAGCTAATTAAACCATGATGAGCTTCTGAGATGTTTTCAAATCGTATCTAACATCAGCCAAGAAACTCAAGCAAAGATCCTTGTAAAGAAAGAAGGCCTTGTAAAGATCCTTGTAAAGAAGATGTACAAGGAAGGCCAAGATGTGAAAAACTGTCTGGATGGTGGCTGACCTGTCAGAGCTGTCTCTAGAGCTCTGTCTTGTTCCAGGGAAAGGTAACTGCTCAGAAATTGCATTTAACAAGGAACCAAAACCTCTTCCCTAGCCCAGCGTCAGGTTTTTAGGTGGAGTTGCACGAACTAGTTTGTCATTGTCCCTACTGCATTCTCCCAACCTTCTCCATAATCCAGGCCATGAATTATAGATTATTTTATAGCCATTGTTTCAAAGAACTCCTTATCCCCTAATAATTACCTGCAGACATGCTGATACATATTGAGTTCCTAAAACAAAAAAAGAGAACAGCACATGGATATGACCTGAAGAAAGCAGACCTTTGGACTGCTTTCATTCAGGTTACATGAGGTAATACTTTGCTGCATTATGTCAATTGTTAGGAAGCTCAGGATGACACTATTTCCTAGGGTTTAAATGATTAATTAGAAGCCTGGGTTGAGATGTAAAATTAAATACTTGTACCGGTACAATCAGCTGTACTTTTTGCGCACTGGAACTGTAATGAGCTGCTTTGTAAGGCCAGACATTTCCTCTAGCAAAAGTGGAAATTCAGCTGGTATGCAGAACTTTGGCAAGAGATTAAACAAAATCTAATTGCTTAAGTTATATTTGCAAAATAATTCTAAACCACAGGACTGTTTCCCTTTTCATTCTCGCTACAAAATTTAAAGCTCTTTTGAGTGGGTTTTTTGTTCCTCTTATCCCTTTACTTTTATAATGTCTGACACATATTTAGAATGTCAAATTTCATTATCTTTATCTCCACTGAGGTGGCCTTGATTTCCAGTATGGAAGCCAAAGGAAACCAAACTGGGGAAAATTCATGAAGAAATTTCTTATATTTTATTGAGGCTTATGTTTTCTCGGGCTAATTTCTAATGGGAAGAACCCAGTGGGAGATGATAGTCATGGGATTTGCATTTTGTTTCTTTTAAAATTATTATTATTTT
>WEIU01014788.1:196092-211182 GCA_013389925.1 Aegithalos caudatus
ATTTTATCAGAACAAAATAATATTTTATAATTTAAGTTTTATTATATATTATTTTTATTATATTTTATTATGTTTTTATTATATCAGAAAAAATCTTCTAGATCAAGCAATGTAAATATCAAAGCAAGTATTTTATTTATCTTTTTTTTTAAAGGCTGGGGTTTTTTTTATGTACACAATGTGATGGTGCTGGTCACGGGTTTTAGAGCTGGCCTATCCAAGCAAAACTTTGGACAAGTTTTCCAGGACACAAACTGGACTCCTTTTCCCTGCCTGTTGTTTTAAGTGAAACACAACACTAGATGGGGGCAGACAGGTATTCTTGTGCTGAGGAAGGGCAGCATGACAAAAATAAAATCCATCACTATTTATTCTCTTCCCAACATCCCCCTAGCAAAGGAACCTAGCCAAACGTGTTTTTTTTACAATTACTAGCTTTTTTTCAATGCTAAAATCTACCTTGAGATTCCAGGCAAGTCTCATTCAAATGCAATATTAAACCACTCTAGAATATCTGTTCCAGTTTAGATAACCACAGAGGTTGCATACCAGAAGGTCTGCACTGCAGAAATGGTGATTTTTTTAACAAGTAATAGTTAATTTAGATGAATAGTTTTTACCAAACTGCCCCAGAGAAATTATTCCTAGTAATTAAATATACTTCATGCTAGTGAATACATTTTCAAATATCAAAACGTTACTTAACTATCAGTTATGCTTCATTTAGTGGTTCTTGATGCATTCATCAGCTAAATTAAACTTCATTAACTGATTCTTGCAGTATCATTCAGAAATGTTGTAATTATTTCTCTTTTAAATAGAGGGAAACCAAGGTAGACAATTCAGGTGGTTTGCTGATGGCCATGTTCAGAATTTACTCTATAAACAAAATTGAAGGTTAGGTTCCCACGGCTTCTCCTCTGGTATTAAAACCACTAGCCCTGATTTGATACCTATTAAAAAAAAAAAACCCAAAAATTAAAAAAAAACCAAAAAAACTCCAAAAAACAAAAACCAAAAACAAAAACATAAACAAAACAAACAAAAAAACCCCACCAAACCAAACCAAACCAAACCAAACCAAACCAAACCAAACCAAACCAAACCAAACCAAAACAACAACAAAAAAAACCACAAAAACCAAAAAACAAAAAAACCCACCCACACCAAAAACCAAGAAAAACACCACAGTCAAGACACATCACAACAGATAAAACCCAAACACACTCCACAAAAAAACCCCAACCAAACTAACCAACCAACCTTCAATCTTGTTTTACAAAATTATCAATTTCTGTACTGGCTACTCTAACAATATCTGAAAATTATTCCAATTAAATATATTTTAGAAAAGTCTTTAAAACCAAATAGAAATTAAACCAATAAACTTTTGGATTTCAGACCTATTTTTAGTAATTTGTGGTTTTCCCATTTGTTGAGCTTATAGTGTTAGGCATGTTTTACATCTGGTTTTTAGGCTGGAAATATAACACCTTTTCTGTCAGAAATATTTCTGTAAAGTATGCATTTTAACATTTCCCAAGTCATCACAGTAATGAATCCAACATATTTCCAGATTTTAACAATCCCTGTGGCTGCATAAAAACACCCACCACAGAACTCACCTCCACTTTAGTGGAATGACCTGCAGAACTGGTAGTATAAAACAGCTGAGAAACATCATCCTAAATCTGATTTCCTCTACCACCCCTTTCAGATTTCCAGCTTGCTGTAAAAAGACAACAGGACTGAACGTGTGCAGGCAGGCTGATGTCTTTGAGTGGGGCAGAGAGGTGCAGGGGAAAAAGAAAGATGAATAGAATTTCTCTGGCTCTTGCGTAAGCGCATCAGACCCGCTGGTAT
Source organism: Aegithalos caudatus (assembly GCA_013389925.1). Taxonomy (NCBI): domain Eukaryota; kingdom Metazoa; phylum Chordata; class Aves; order Passeriformes; family Aegithalidae; genus Aegithalos; species Aegithalos caudatus. The sequence goes on from WEIU01014788.1 coordinate 197,956, forward strand.
GTGCTTCCCCCAGTCCCTGGGCAAGCTGGGCCAGAGGAACAGAGCTGGAATGCTCCCCCTGCTCTGCCAGCAGTGGCAAGATTGCCTTCTACCTCTGACTCTCTCTTCCACACAAGGAAATCCACTCCTTGCTGAGGCCCTACTTAAAGGCAGAATTTAAACCACAAGTCAAGGCTGATTCTGTCCTTATTTAGTGACTAATATTGTTTTTTTCTAGAGCAGGGGGAGGTAGCAGCCTTTCAAAGCTGAGTCATTTGACCCCAAACTCAAATAAAAGTGTATAGTGATGCCTTAAGTTTTAGCTTCCATGTTTTTCACATTCTGTGCTGCCTAGGGGTGCAGTTCTGAACCTCATATTAAGTGTTGGTAATCTCCCTTCACAGAGCAGGGAGACAAAACAAATCCTTTTCCTGCTGGATACCAAGGACAACTTTCAGGCCCAAAAGCACAAACAACGCTGGACTGAAGAGAGGAACAAGAACAATGAGACCTCACAACCTGAAGCTGTAACTGGACAATTAAGGCCTAATATGCAAATGGACCAAAACTTATAAAAATGTAAGACCTCATGACCAGTTGTCCATTTTGTGACCATTTTGGGTTCACCTTGTGTGTAGCCCAGGTCAGGCCCTGTTCTGTCCAAGGTGTGTCCTGGAGGCCTTTCAGTAAATACCTACTTTATTCTCTAGCTCTGTCCAGTCTCTGTTTCAGGTCAGCCTTCCCAAGGAATCAGTTTGAATCAGACTTACTCTTATCTCATTATGCCTTGAAGGACACCACCACTGCAAATTGTTGGTGGTTTCATTGCTGCTGCTTAGGTGGATTATGTGGAGCTGCTGTGAGTACAGAGAACCAGTACTCAGTACATGTAACAAATCATCATTCATGCAATTCATATTTTATAAGACAGATATTGAATACTGCATAGAAAATAATAACCCTTTCTTCTCCTGACCAGTGCTGCCAGTTGGATATTTCCCACATTGCCTGAAGCTGTTCTTGCTCCAGGTATTTACATGTAAATAATTTTATGCATTGTTATTAGTGGAGTAGGAGTGGGGGGAAGGGTCAGGGAAAGCAGACACAAAACTTGTTTTCTTCTAAGTGGGAAGGAATTTTACTGTTCTTGGAGCCCTGGGGTTTGATACTTTACAGTGTTGACATCTCCAGGTTTCAACATCGCCCTTCTTATCAGGATGCTTTGCTTCATCATGGGCAAAATACCTGGAAAAGTCTATCACTGTAAAAAACCATCTGAAAGAGAACCAAATATTTAAAGGCTTTGTGGGTAGACTGGTGAAACACAGCTACTATGGTTCTAGTAGAGGTGCTTCTCACTCTGTCATATCTTTGTCAGTGCTTGTTTCCAATGAAGGGAAGGAGAGCTTAAGTACCACATAAATTACTAATATCCTTTTGTGTGAGTTATTCCAGAGGCAGTGCTTACATATCAATATGGTTCTTTTAAACCTTCTAAAAAGGCACTTAGCAGACCTCTGACTTGTATAGTTAAGCATGAAAAATGTGAATACCAAAGATCCGAAGTGTTTCCTCACACCTGATACCATGACTAGTGACATTCTAATTGTTACTAGTGACATTCTAATTATTACTGCAGCCAAGGTGGATGCAGCATTCCTAATTGAAAGGAGCTACACGTTTTCAGACACAAGTGGCAGGGTTTACATTTCCTTAAGTGTTCTGGAATAATGTTTTATGTGTTAGGAGTCATGATGTGCTCTTAGAAAGCCCGCAGCCTTCAGCAACAGAGCTGTCTGGACCAAGGCAGGAATATTGAACATCCATAAGGGATGTCAGTGTTCTGGAAAAAAATAAATAGCAAAGTGCACTTGTTCAGCCCCACTGCTGCTTTAGTTGTCTGATATTCTGAAGCAGCCTGAATAATTGCAGGTTACTAATTGTCTGCATTTTTGTTCACTGTGTTTCCACAGCGTCTGACATCTGATCTTCAAATGCTGTTGGAGGTCAGCTGCTCTGGTGTTAGGTGAAATCACACTGCTTTCATCTCCTGTAAATCCCACCATATACAGGGATCCCTCTTGCATGGCAGTATGGTTGAAACACCTTAACCAGAAGCTGTGGAAGATGTTTCCTGAGCTTCAGGAAGAGGGTGCTTTGCCTCCAAGGAAGAAAATGGTTTGCTGCCCTTTCCTTGTTATCAGAAACATTAGAAAGTTAAAATGACATTTCTGTTGCATCCTCACCCCGAGTCAGTGATGTACCCAAACGATGATCTTGAGCTAAATTGCTGTAAATAAATAAGCTGCTGTAGGACTGGGGACAAAACTTGGCAGAGGTCCTAGTTTCTTTCCATTCTCTCTATTTTAGAAAGAATTAAGCAGTTGGTGTTTTCCATCTGACTGAAACTGGGCTTTTACACATGCTTTTACTGTGCGGTTTTGACTTAATGAAAAAGGAATTAAGTATTGTTGTCATGATTATGGTTTCTGCTGTTAAAGCTTTGCAGTACCAAATGGTATCAAAACAACTTTTCTTTTAAGGAGCTGCTTGGAAATCCAGGTTATGAAGTGGTATGTGGTATTAAATGTCTCAGAAACACCTGAAGATATTGCAAGAGCAGATTCAGATGCCCTTAAATCTGACAGGTTGAATTTGCACTGTTGAAAGCCTTGAAGAAGAGCTGTCAAACCTTTAAGTCTGACTAGATTGACTTGGAAGGCTGTAAAGACCACTCTTAAAAGGCAAATAAGTAAAAAGATATTGTGGTTGAACTCTAGGGATGAATTGCTTCAACAGGTCTAGTTACAAATGCAGGCTCCTTCTATCTGCATTATTTTTGAAGAGTGGAGGTCTCAGCAGTTGGATCTTAAAAGCAAACCCTATATTTTCCTTCTGCTTGGCTAAGGACATTTTTAAAAATGGTTTATGTATTACAGCCAAGCTGTATTTCTTCATAATACCAGAATAATTTTGGAGGATGCCACTCTCAGGGGAGCTGTAACTTACCCAGGCCATCATTGCATGTTTATGGACAGGAGTCCTTTCAAAGCCTTGATTACTACAGAGCAGTTAGGATGAGGCAATAAATGATGTTTGCCCAAAGTTTACTTTTGCTTGGATGTTTATAGAAAGGAGTAAGCTGACGGGGGATTATCAGGCACTCTATTGATTTAAAGCCTGTAGAAGCAGGAGTGTGGCACGGGGAGCAGGAGGGCTTTGCAGCTGGCTCACAGTGGGGTGCTGCTCCGGGCCTCTCTTTAAGCTCCTTAGGTGGCCACTTACAAAATAATGTCACTGGCCTTCTGCCCCTGCGGGTGCCCCGGCTTTGTCCCCTCCTTACTTGGCTTTTAGGGCAACAAAAGGCAAAGGAAGGCGTGGAAGCTCCTTGGTGTGTCCCTAATGACCCGGTGGAGCTTCCCGGCTTTCACCTTTGTGCCTGGGCTCTCTTAGGAAACCCTGGCTGGCCACCCTGGGTGTCACTGAGAGGGTGGCTGTGACAAACTTTTATGTCCCCTGACTTCAGGGCAGAGGGCAGCAAGAAAATAGTTGGGACTGGGAACGATGGTTGGCAGTAGAAAAAGAACACTTTAATAACAGATGAAAGAAAATAGGCACAGTGCTCCAAAACCGTGCACAGAACCCAAGGGAACTCTGTGGGGTAAGACTCAGAAATGAGGAAAACGTGACAATATAGAGGGCAGATCTGAGGGTAAGGGCCCAGTCAGAAACTGTAACTGGGAACAAAACCGTGTTTGTACAACATAACTGACCAGTCATAAAGAAATAACCTTGTATGGAACAACTTCATTGACATGCAAACTCCCATGAACCTTTACTACTCACCACAACTAGAAAGGCATTTACCATGGCCTTCTTAGGTTTGGAGTTGCTTCAGCTTGGCCAACTCCCACACCAGAGGATGGAGAGGTAAAACCAGGAATGCCAGCCTGGAAAAACTGATTGCTCTCCTGTCTGCTGATGGGCATGCGCACACTGGGAGCTTTGGATCCTACCTGTGTAAGACAGGCTTTGACATCGTTGAATCCCTTTAACTAACTTGAAGTATCAAAAGTAATACCAAAGAATAAAATAGAATCTTAAATAAAACGAATAATGAAAATACTGCTATGAATCAAAGTTATTTTGTGCGTTTGGGATGCAGTGTGTTTGTTTATTATTTGCCCTCCTAGGGCTGGTAGTGTTTTTCATAATTTTTTAATGAAGGGAGAAAAGTTTTGGTGTCTGTAAACTCTCTCAAAAGTACAAGGCACTTTGTGTCCTTGGTCTGGGAGGTGGGAGCAGGAAAAGGAAAACACTTGTCTCATTGTCTTAACTGAATAAAGGACAAAAATAATGAATGATCATGGGAAATAGAGGAGTTTTTTCAGTGTTTCAATTTTAACAAACCCATGCTACTGGTATTAGAAAATATTATAATACAGCTAAAATTCTGGTTTGATTTTATTCACAGAATATTATGTTCAGAGTGAGAAGACTTGGAACAAAATTTTCATCTCCATGAGTGCTTCTGTGTTTTGGAAAAAAATTGCCATTAATTTTAGGGAAGAGTTACCAACTTCCATTTGTTCTTTCTCACATAAAAATAAATGTAATGATTGTTCTGTGGAAAATATGTCTCTGGCCAGATGCTGTTTCCAGTTCAAGATTTTGGAGGCAGTCTTGCCTGCATAAGGACTGTAGAATTTTGATTGGTGTTTAAAGCATGGCTATATATATATAAATTGTCCTGCTTGCATGCAAAGCTTATGATTGATTTGTTGTTTTTGCTCCAAGTAGTTCATCTGTTTAAATATCTCTCCAGAAATGGAGCTCTTTGATATTTAATATATTATTCATTATACTTCTCCAAGAGCAAATATTCCTTTATATAACTCATGCAAAAACATAGAAACTAGGAGGTGATTCTTCTGATCAAGTGTTTTGAGTTAATTCTAGTGAAGATAAAATCATAACAATGTAATTCTGGAGTGTTTTAAATTAAGATAGGAAAACCAGACCCTGGCCTTAATTTTAAAGGTAAATAAACATGAACACTAATTATGGAGTGTCTGTGAAAGCTCCATCTCTTTATATCAAGAAGTCCTCTCTGTCCACAGCAGTCCCATTCTCCACCTAGTTAAATCACATTAATTACTCAAATCGTTGTGCTGTGAGTTTTATATGATTAGAGACCTGATGTGTCACCTCTGACACCACTTCAGATATTTTTAAAATTATAGTAGAGAAAACACAATATGACTGGAAAAACTTGGTAAATTACATTCAGTCAGACATTCTAAGGCATGAGTCAATTCTCAGATAGTTCACGTGTTCCTTTCAGTAGTTCACTTGTTCCTTTCAGTTTTGGCTATTACTGTAGTTTCAAGTCTGATCTTTTGAGTAGTGTCAATGTTGTTGAACTTGGATTGTTGTTTACTGCCTGAGTGCAAAGTAGCATCAAGAAGGATCAGCAGACACTGGCACAGCAGCTATGGCAACCCAGCAAGCAAATGTGCCTGAATTCCTTGTTTCTCCTGTGGAGAAAGGTGCAGAGCTTGTTGGCTGGGTGGTGCTCACTGCACGAGGAGTGTCAGATCCAGGCTCTGGATATCCCAAAAGCAATCTCCTCCTGTGGGTTGTTAGCTCATCACCACCCTGGCATTCCTGTGCTGTTAGAGCGATAAAAGCTCAGCCCTTCCCCACTCCCACGGGCTGCCTGCAGTGTTTTGTTTTGCAGATCCTTAGATATTGTGAGAAGATGCATCTGGGGGAGGGCTCAGCAAAGGAAACCCATCTTGGGCATTTTCTGAGTCTCAGCTGGGTCTCAGGCAGCTGCTGTTTCTGCAGGAGGCAACAGGGAGGGGTCTGTCCCTTCTGGGGCAGCTGTGGCCAGGGCAGCCTGAGGTACTGGGCAGAGTGACCCTGGGCACCTTTCTGTGCCACTCTTCCAGTAACAAAAAGGAAAGGGAGGATCTGACACTGGCAGAATCTGCTGGGATGTGTTGAGGAGAGCTGAGAACAATTGATGCTGTTTTTACTGCAGTTCTCCCCTCAGAAAAGAACACAGGCAATGGTGGTGGGATTGGCTTCATAGGGTAGCAGTGTTGGACAGGGGCAGGTTTCAAGTAGAAACACTAGAAAAAATGCAGACCTGGTTGTTTTGCATTATAAAATTCTGCTCCTAAGTTCATTCTCCTGGCTATTCCTCAGTGACAGGGCTGCAGGCCCTTGCCTACTGCAGAAGCACAGGTAGGACATGGCACAGTTGCTGTTTGCAGGGTTACCAAGAGAACACCCTTAAATGTGAAAGACTGAAAAGAGCTGCATGAAATGTTATCAGTTTATCATTGTTCTGTCATTCAAAATGACTGGGTTTGACACTGGTCTCTTCCACATACACTAGGAAAGATGAATCCTGTAAGACCTGTTGCTTTATCTTAATATTAGTTAACAATTTTTGCCTGATTTTGAAATATTTGTGGCAGGGATTTTCTTTCCTATCTCTTCCAATCCCTGCTGCTAAATGATGAAGGCTACTGACAGTAATCTTTTGTTATGATAGGCAGAATTTCTGCACCAATTCACTGCTGATCTGCATGTACTTGGTTACCTAAATTACACAATGTGAAACCCACAGTGTTGAAGAAAGTGTGCTATTCTGCTAGAGAAGTGTTGACTGGAGTCTGAAATATGTTTTTAGACTAATCTTTGCTTGTGGGTGATCAACTGTGACAATGCAGTGGCCTTCCTGAGGTAGCCAACAAGTACTTCATGCTGCTGTTTATTAAATGCTCACTGCTCTACAACAAACATGACATTCATTCTTTTTGGTCAGTCCTGGTTCTCCTAACAGTGGAGGGCTTTCACTCCTCTCTGAGTGACCATCCTTTCTCTGCAGACGCTAAAAAATGGGGCACCAACTGCAGGAAATTATCTATAGACTCAGTCACAACAACACCAATTTTAGCAAATATTGCAATTAAAATACCATTCAATGTGCTAATGAACTCTTAACCTGCTAGTGAAGTTGCTGCAGACATCATTCTTATCTTGAGCGCCTCTTACATGCATTAAAGAAGGTTCCTTAGTGTGTAAAAACAATGTATAAATTATACAGTCAATGTTGTGTCTATAATTCAAAATTTCCTGTTTCACGCTGAGCTTTTGTTGCATCTTTGTGTTCATGTGTGCCATTTAATGCTTTATTAAGCAATATTAAAATGCCAGAACCATCCAACAATACAAATCATTCAGCAGAGGCAGCCAGAGCCTGTTCACGTTTCACTGAAACCAAACATTTCCCAGCTTGTTTGTTACCAGTTGTTTGTGCTGCTTTCAACCTCTGTATTGTACCTATTGCTATTTGTGTTTGAGTGATATACGAGAGGACACCAAATTCAGCAAATGTGGATGAAAAAATTCTGACCAAAGTAGAAAAGATTGTTTGCATTGTCTCATTTTCTCAAGGTGTTTACGTGTTTCTTGGTGTTGTTGCTTATCGGCCTTTTCTGTGTTCCTCCACATTCACAGGCTTTGTTTCACACAGAATCAGTAAGATTAAAATATCAAAATCAGCCACTATTTCTAGTTTTGTCACTATTTCTCAGGAGCTGATCAATAAACAAATGAAAGCTGACCAATCTTTACAGTTGTTGAAATCCAAAGAATATTTAGACTTAATGGAAAACATTCATTCTTTCAGTTTTTAAGCAAAATGCTTGGAACCAGTCTGTGAAAACATCTCACAACAACTGAAAGGAGTGAATTGATTTTCAACACCATTTCACACGGCCATGAGCCTCATAACATCCCTGACTGTGACATCTCCATCGCTGTTTCCATTTAACCTCAGCCAAGGGTTTGTCACAATGGAAGAGCTGGAGCAGACTTCATCTACGTGATTCTTGCCACCACTGGGGCCACCAGTGCCACGTTCCTTTCCTTGATGCAAAGTGCATCCTTTGTAATAATCAGGCCAGCAGAAAAACAATGTACATACTGTGGCCTGACAAAGACCTCCTTCATCAGACTGTAATACTGTGCATTTTGCTGTGCTGAAAGGGTTAAAAGTGGCTGTAAAAACAAATCAGAATTTTCTTGCTCAAAAATTATTAGAAATTTCTTTAAAGAAATCCCTCCAAAAAAACTCCCCTTAATACTTTGCCAAGCTGGGGTTCTTTTTGTGTTGTGTATTTCAAATGGAATATTTTTGTCAGAATTGGCAAAATTAGCAGAATTATTGTTTCAGAATTTGCAGTTTGTGTTCTGCATATAACAGGACTTTTGTTTCTTTTGCAAGTTACTTGGCATTCTCATTTATTCATCCCCTTTGTTTTTTCCCAGTTTCTTTCATTACAGTTACAGCCATTTGTCACCTGTTTATTTTGAGAATCTGCAGAAATTCCAGGCCAAAATGTTATCAATAACTTTTTTTCCTACCATCAGTGTACAAGAAGTTATTCCAATATACCCATTTTTTTCTTATACACTCAAGGTGAAAAGGAGATGTTTGGTGTCTGCTGGATGCTGCAACATCAAAGTTCTGAGCAGCACGGAATGAATTCATCTTGGGAGGTTTTAGGAGCCTTGGCCTGAAATCTGGGCTTGCTCTTGGAGAATGTTTTCCTGGATTCTGACCAGCATTTCTTTTTTTCCTTTCTTGGGGTGCTGACAAATGACACACCTGAAGAGTGGCACTTTTTTTCTGAGACTGTACCAGGCATCTGATATTTTTCCTTCAATTTTGAAACTCTCTTACTACGGAGTACTTTAATTGGGTGAACACTGATTTCACATACCTGCTAGTACTGCAGATGAAAACACTCATAAAAAAGGCGGAGCTTATTGTTGTTGTTGTTGTTTGGGTTGTTTTTTGTTTTTGTTTTTGTTTTCTTTTTTAAAGTCTTGGAAATGATTTTGTGGGAAGATATCCAGTTCCAGAGTGTGAAGGGTTTTATTCAATGCAAAGAAGTAATTTTTGTTGTATTTTTAATAGCCATACAGAGAGTGAGTAATGAGGGAAAACATATGGATCCAGTAAGGCATCTGGGACACTGACTGCTACCCTTAAATTATCACAGCAGCAACTCATCTCTGTTCTTCATTCTGTTTTTCCTGGTTTTCCATTTGACAATGCCTTGCTCATTCAAGAAACTCTATTATGATTGCATTTCTTCAACTTCTTGTATCCACTACTTCTTTTTACCAGGTTTGTCTTCTTGGTGCAAGCATCTCCAATAGATGAAAAATAGGGCTGTAGGCAAGAGATACTGTTTGAAATGACCTGATACAAATGGATTTAAAATACTGTACATCAGTGTGTTTTTGCTGGTGACTTCTGAAGCACAGCAAACATGATGTAAATTCAAATAAATACATCCTCCAAGTTCAGAAGAGAGTTTTTGTGTAGAAGGCTTCAGGTTTTCCTAGGACTGATTTGAAAGATTTGTTCTGTATTTTGGAAACCCTCACACAGAATTTGTTCTGATCTGGAAAAGTAGGTGCAGGAAATCTGGGTGTGTAATATCTAAAATGCTTTGTAATTAATACTCAATGATATAATCAATCAAAGCATTCTGAAAGCAAGATAAAATCAGGCACACTATGACAAAACATTGGTCTCTGAATGAGTTATTTCAAGCTCTCAGTTTTGTAAGGTTTTAAACTGGAGATGGGGGAGGGAATAAATTGTCAACACTTCGGATCTCTTCTAGAAGTAATTTTTTGAAGCAGGTCTGTAGTACTGTGCTTGTGAATTCTAACTGCTGGAAGCTGATCTTCATTACACCGCTGCTTTATTAGGCAGATTGTTCTGGGATCTGAATGTCAGCTCAGTGTCCTGGGCAGGACATTCCTGCCTCTGTACCTGCCTCATTGTACTAGTTGAAAGGATGGTTGTCTGTTTAAAATCCTTTCCCTTGCTCCCCTATTCAGAACCATCTTGTCCTTCTGCCATGTCAGATGGTAAGATTTCAGTTCCTGGCCATTACCAAATGAAAGGTATTCAGACAAATTGTGGACAGTTACCAAGCAGAGGAACAATGAAATATCTGTTCTCTGGGTGGGAGCAAAGGGATTCATCCTCTTTCCTTTGTGAATTGGAGAAACACACTAAGCTCTTGCAATTCAAATTTTGTGCTTTCTCCTTTGTCACTAATCTTTTAAGTATGGCAAGAAAGAAGCTTGCTAGAGAGTTCATCCACATGACTGTGTCATTCAGACTGAGTAATAAATCTTTTGAGCCTGTTAATATATTTGTTTATGGGCATTAATAAAAGAGTACTACAAAGGAATAAAACGCCCTTTTTGATTTCCAGTATACAAATCCTTGACAGAAAAAGCAGTGAACCTACTGAGAGAAATTGGGCTCTACTGAGATTGAGACATATCTTATTCAAAATGTCTTTTTATATTTTTTGTGGTAGCCTTTTATATTCATGTGGGTCTGAACCTGTACTCAGTAACAACAATTTTATTATTGGCTTCGGTGGGAACAGATTAGTACCAATAATTGTTAGAGCAAATAAGTAGATTTGATGGTGTTACTGAACTAGGAGAAGTTCAGTGAGTGAAATATAGTCCTGAAGTTTTCAAAAGATTAAAAAAAATAGAGAGTAATATCTCATAATACCTATATTTTATTATGGCTGCTAAGCAGAGCTAAAGGATAAGCACTGAGTCCATTTGTGGTACTTAACCCTTAACCAGACTTTTTCAAAACAAATTGGAGAAAAGAAATGCAATATATCCAAAGGAAAGCTCTTCTGTTGTAAGCAGAACACTTCCTCGTCCTAAACATTTTGTGGGCTTCCTCATTGCAGTCATATCACTTAAATAGATTGTGGCTAATATAAACTGAACTTACACTAATTAGCTGTCTTCATTTTGCATTCAGCAAAGCATATTGGCACAGAGAATAACCAGCCTGTGCAACTCGATGCCCTCAGAGGTGCTCCCAGCAACCTCCCGGTAACCTGAGAGCTGCTTTTCTTTCCCCCCATAAGACCTGATGCCATTAACTCTGGAGGCTCCCATCTCCCCAAGGGTGGCAGCTCCAAGGTTCCCTCCAGCATGTGGGCACATCTCTTCTGGCACCTCTGCTCAGAGCCAGAGTGGCTTGGAGGTGCCATGTGAGGCTCCTTGTGTCTCTCAATCCATCAGCGCTAGGAATATTGTCTGGTTTCATGCTCTGACAGCCTTTAAGGTACTTTATCTTCAGAAAACCTTGTTAGTTGATCGAAGGGCCATTTCCTTTTGTTAGAAGGGTCTTGAGGCACACAGAAAGGTGAGGTGCAGAATGGGGAGTGTGCAGTAGAGTGTGTGAGGACACCTGGAGCTGGGATCAGAGCCCACCCCAGGGATCAGGCCCTGTGCACGGCCCTTGGGAAGAGCCATCGGGAAGGCCTGCGTGAGGGGTGTGTGTAAAACCACACCTCAGGGCGTGTGAGTGGGAGAGCAGGAGCAGTCCCAGCTTTGAAGTCTCATCCAGAAAGCAGGTTACCCAGGTTTAGGGCCCTCCTTTGCCTGAGGGGATCCAAACCCACTGCTCCCACCTCCTTCTGGAGCTCCTTAATCTTTGTGCTATAGGCTGCTCCTGGGTGGCAGTCCCCTCCACCCTTCCTGCTGAAGCTGTGCCCACACGAAGTCCTCAGGAAGCATCCTGACCTTTCCTTTCTCCCAGGCCTTCAGCAAGGACCAGAAGATGCCCTGTGCTTCTGCTCCTTGTGGCAGGCTGGCCCTATCCCAGTGTCCTGGAGGAGGTGGCTGGAGCTGGCCTAACCAAGCAGGATGCCAGCCTGGGAGGAGTTGCAGAATGGCAGCTGGGCATGGACAAATTGGAAGAAAAAAACAACAAAAAAACTATTTACTGGCAGCACAGTGTTAGAGGGGTCCTTCAAGCATCTTTTTTTTTTTTGCAGTGAAAAAGATGTGAAACAAGCAGAACTGCCCCCCTTCCCAAGGTCTCAGAAGAATGAGCATTTCTGGAGAAGCATCTATGCAAACAAAGCCTTTTGACATTTTGGCATGTTGTATCCACACAGAGATGTGGCTTTGAGTACCTTGGTCAAGTGGAACCCTACAATCTCAGGTTATTAGTGCCAGTATGGGAAAGGAAATGCATCCAGCACTTTGTTCTGGGCACAGAGTTAATGTAGGTCTGAATACTGAATGCTTTGGTTGGGGCACTGGGTGGAAACTTATGCCAGTAATATTGGTTAAACCATGGCATTTAACTCATGGTACAGCTGTTCTGGCAGATATTACACATATATTAGGCTTTTCATGTGAAGACCTAAGAGTGCTATACAAACAGTAATTTATTTGAACTTTCCTATGGCCTGAGAAATTCCAAACTTCAGCTTTTTAAGAAATAAAAGCAATGAGGTATATATTTCTCTAGCAAGTAGTTCAAACATACAACCTTAATGACTCCATAGCAAAGTTCTATTTTTGTTCATATTGAAAAGAAGTACATAGTTAGGGAAAGGGATTTTTTTCCCTTTACAACCATCCTCTTAAAATCAGAAGTCAGCAATTAATTGTGGAACATTCTGTCTGATTTCTATTGGCGAGAGCCACTTTTTTTTTTTTTTTTTTTTTTTTTTTTTTTTTACAAGTTGTATCTAATTCACTTTTGGGCCAATAAACAGGTATCCAGCCTTTTCCCCAGGTGGGAGTGCAGAGTAACACAATAAATTGCTTAATAAAAGGAGTTGTTGTTCCTTCTTGAGCTTTTCTTGCTGTTACTTCTCTCAAGTCCTAGAAACTCCTGTATAATCCTCAGGGATGTTTTGCATAGTCCTGTAAGCACAGCCTGTTTGCATGGCTAGAGCTCATCTGTGCATGGCAGGGATGCAAATGTTCAAAATGAGAATGTGTTTTAATCATAAGATCAAAGTGTGTCTGGTGTAGAGCAGCTAAAGGAGCTGGTATGCAAACTCAGTGTCACAAAGATCTCACCCAATGGCCAAGGACTGATTCCCTGCCTATGCTCAGGGAGGGGAAAGGCAGGGCTTGTTTTTACAGAAAGCTGTAGGGAGAGGCTGCTTCTTCCTTTTTTTTTTCATTGGAGCTGAGTTTATTGATGGTGTGAAGAAATAAATGTAAAAATTACTTGATATTGATAAAATACATTCACCTAGACTACTGTGAAAAGCCAACACAACTGGCTTTCATGTCCACCTCTTTTTAACTCTCTGCTTTTCATGGCTTGCAAAATAGCACACCCCAAAATTACCAATCCAA
>WEIU01014789.1:14350-54705 GCA_013389925.1 Aegithalos caudatus
AATTCAAAACTTGTCTTTTATTTAATATTTTATATTAAAATTTTCAATATTAAACATTTCTTATATTTTATTTTAGGTGACACATTCTGAAATATTAAAATTCTATTCTTCAAGAACTGATTATGCATGAAACTGTAAAGACTGACATAAAATGTAAGTGACTTCAGAATATTCTTATCTCCAGTAGCTAGAATCCAGTCTGGTCTCCAGACAACACTGTGAAGGACTCTTCACTTAAGTGGTGTTCTACTGAGTGCTGACAGCTAATTTTTAGATACCTAAGTTAAGGTGACTATAAAATGAAGATGACTTCAAACATGGTTTTCAGAAACTTAAACTGGTCTGAAAATTGAAATTACTTGGGTTGGGAGAATCTTCAAAAACTTAGTATATTTATTTCTCATCATTTCATCATGCCCATTTCAAAACTGTATTACTTATAATTTTAAACCATATGTGTAGATACATAGACATATGAGATCTACGAGTTTTCACAGATATAACTAGGTTTATAAACTTCCTTCTCTTTAAAATAAAGGTGGATATACACTTAAGTATATCCATTTTGAAAATAAGATATTTGTTTTTTCGACATGAAACCAAAATGAGATGAAGGGTAGGATTTGTTATTTATAAGTAGATAGTAAAATATAACAGTTACAAATAATTTTGGGGCTGGGACATAGCTAACTGAAATGTCTGGAATAAAAGAGGAGAGGAAATCCATTGCTTCATTTCCCACTAGCTTGAAAACTGTCAGCTGGTGGATATCCCTGTTTAAAAAATAGCTGACATGAAACAGCATTACAGACTCTGAAAATGTTTTTACACTGTTCACAACTGTAAGCACAATCTGCCTCTCAACATGTAAGCCTTCATGCAGAACAAAGCTTCTGTGGCTGCTGCCTTTATACAATTCAAAAGTTTGACATGCCAGACTTGGCACAAGCCTATCTCTCATTAACATCAAAGGCTCTCAAATAAAACACCATTAGTGTTGTTTGTGATTTTCATGAGCAGTGCATATAAATACACATCCCTTACACTGTCATAGTTGTATTATCTTTCAACATTAATGATGATTCTGAGACACAGAAGTCAGATTCAGAGCTGGGTTTTGAATCTCCCGCATTCAATCCACAGATTCTGGAAAATGTGTTGGTGCCCAGTGTTTTATTTAAAAGCATTTAAAAAGAAAAAAAAAAATGTAAGATTTGCAACTGGGATTTGCAGAGTCTTCTAACATCTTCCATATGTGACTGCCTCTCTCTCCCTCTATCATTGCCTTCTAGGCCTCATATCTGTCTGTGACACGTATAATTTCTTAGCTATAGACGTGCATCCATTAAAACATTCTGAGTGAAACCATTACTTGGAGGGAAATCACTCAGAATGAACTTTTAAGCTTTCAATTGTATATAGTAAAAGTATTTTAATATAAAAATTCAGATGTGTTTCCTTTTGTGTACCTGCTTCTAAATCTATCAAAAACTCATATGTTTCCAGTATTTTTATTCTGCTGTTTGGTTAAATAAAGCAACTGACTGTAGTTCAGTATTTCTTGAAGATGTGATAATATTGAAGCTCTCCTGGAGTACATACACTAAAACTTATAAATCAGCACATGAAAATTGTGACAATGTTTTGAAAAAAGTGAGCCAACATATTAAATGGGTTCTTTGATTTAACTCTTTTTGGTTTTAATTTCTATTTCTTGTTCCCAGTTCTAATTCCTTTAGAAAACATCAGGACAGATAAGATGCCATAAACTTAGCAGGTTATCAGATCACTATAATTCCCCAAAACTTTCCATTTTGGTAATGGTTTTGCACCAGTAAGTTATTCCAGGTCTAACCCCTTTTGTTGCTGTTGTCTTAGTGAATGCAAATTGTTTAGAGCACATAGTTGTTGCCAACAGAAATCACAGTTAATATCAGTACAACCAAATTAAACGAGCATGTACAGTAAAAAAGAATACAAAATAATGAAGTATCAGGGATGTGAAAACAGTCATAAGGCCTTGAAGAGACCTTTCTCACTCCAGCTGAGAAAGGAAGATAGTTTGATTTTAATAATTACTTTTTTTCTCATGTATAATGAACTGCTTTTGGCTAAAATTTAATGTGTTATACTGCATAGATGCCAGTAAAATCTCAGGCACATTACATTGGAACAAATATATAGAGTAACCTTCTTGTAAGATTCTTGTGATTCCCACTAGAATTTGGGAGTGTTCTCCATGGACATGTCCTTAGTAGGTTCTGTATGAGTGAGGCTTTATGTAAATGGATCATTCTTAAAAGGATATGATGTTGGCATTCCCAGGTGTATGCAAAAGCAAATATTCTGTTTCTTTCTCAATTTATACCATTTTAAAAATCAAAAATACTGATTTTGCATTTAAAGTTTGCAGGTACTCTTTTTGACACAAAGTAATTTTGAAATATTTCTAAATAAGTATGTGGCTTTTGACGAAATTCTATTTCATTGAGAAATAATTCTTGAAAGCAATATGTAGTCAATCAAAGCAGCTTAAAATTATTAACAAGTCAATGATCCAGTTGAATACACCAATAGCAATTCTAACAAACAAACATATTCAATTAAAAAACTGAGCATACACAAAATATCTTTAAAGACTTCCTAAAGTTTTTTTTTTGACATTAAATAACCTTTTCTACAATGTATTCTCACTGGTGTTATAAGGTGTAATTATGAACTGTCGCTTCCTAATATTCAAGCCCACCACAGGTCTCAATTCCTTCAGTAATTTTAGCATGTAAAGGAATCATCACTGTCCCAGATTCTTAAAATGATACAGGATGGCATAGGTACTACCAAGATTCAGAAGCTGGCATAATAATTGTTATTTTGTTGTAATTCAGCTGATGCTTATAATTTCAGAATTGCCACAGTCAGATTTGATGGTGATTATTTTTCATAGACTAAATGAGATACTGGGTGTTAATTCCTGTCAAAATAGAAGATATTTCTGAATTCAATAAAAGCTTTGACTTGCATTATTTAAAATGGCATATTGTAATAATTATAAACTAAGAATATTGCTTCTACAACTCAATTCCCAAATCAAATAAAAAACACTGAAGCAACATAGAAGATTCCGAGAAACAAATATGGTAATGCACTGTCTTTGTAAAGATATGAATTGGATGATGATAGCTTCATTTATGCCTGTTGCTAAACTGTATGTCTATTCCAAGTCGAGTTTGGATAAAACCCCCAGAAAACTGGCAAACAAATTATCTGCTTTTTACGCTGCTAAACAGGAAACACTAGTTATAAGTCATAAAAAGTGAAGGAGAAAAGCTTTTATTAGTATGGAAGATTTCAGAAAGTTCTATAAAACATTTTTAAAAAATCCACCACCATACTATACACCACTCTGCAATGTATATGGTCAAGTCCTTTTGACTGATCAAAAGTAGACACTGAATACAGGCCTGGGAGTTTTTGGCAGTTTGCCAACATAGTCTTGTTTGAGCAACATGAAATGAAACTTTTCCCCATCTAAAGGCATCTAGCAGTAACTGTAAAAGGTGTTATTAAGGCTCTTAATAGCTCTTGTAAAGCAAGGCAGGAGCTACTAAGGTCTTTCCAGCAGAAATCATGGGCATCGTTTCCTAATCAGAATATCAATGGAGACTTTTTCTGTAAAGTGGAATATGGAGAAAAGTCATTGTAACATCATATACCTTTATGAAGAGAAGGTTGCTCAATGCCAGGATGTGTCACTGGTTTTAACTGTGGGATAAATTGGATAATACAGCAAAGTTGCTTTAGAAAATTCTTGGGGGAAGTCAAAGCTGTTTGTGATTTCTACAGCTAATAGTACATGTAAATCTATGCCAACTGTTTATCTTTCTAGCCAAACTAACAGAATTAACCACAGTTATCTTTAAATACTCCTGAAAACATCTGCCATCCAGACAAATTTGTAAAAATTCTTGATATATTTTTGTGTTGGCCTTCAATGTAAATGGAATGACAGAATCATTAAAGATACTTCTGCCAAAGGTTGTGCCTTGATTGAACACACACAATCTAATGTCCAGCGCATCATGGACTCTTGATTGCAGTACCAAGCACTTCAGATTGAACTTGACCTAAAAAAAATCCCAGAGTTCCTTCTCCGAACCTAGTGCGATGAAAAGTATTTGAGGCTAAAATATGTGAGGTGACAATGCAACTCTGAAATTTATGAAAAAGTTTTGCCTCATAATGTTTTAGTCTATCATGACTAGTGACACATAACTTAGAGATACAAACCCACAGCCAGCTTTTGAGACCAAAACATCATTCCTAGGCAGAAAGAGACATCTAAATGGAACAATTATTTCTCCACTAAATGGGATGTGGCAGAATAAATCAATAGGACATGCCACGATTATTGTTTAATAGTAACAGAATTGGCACTTTTAACAAATATGTTTTATTATTGCCTGGGGGAAAAAAATGAACACAAGGACAAGCAAACAGGTCAAAAAAGGCTGTCCATCTTTTAACTCGTGGTGATATCCAAAAGCATTGTATTCATATTACTGGCTATTGTCAATTAAATATACTTTTTTCAGGAGGTCCTTGAAAATTTTCCCTGCATATTTCCCTGGATTTTTTTATTAATTTTTCTACATTTCTGTTAGGTAATACCTTTTTCAAGTACTCTATATGGGCAAAAATTGTAATTTCATTCATTGTAGGAGTATATTATATGGAAAACTATTTTATTTGAAAGACCAATTATAATGTAAAATTGTTGGTGAATTGGTAGAAAATAAAGTATTGAGGAAAATGAGCAAATACTATTTATTTTAAACAGTTGCAATTATTTCCTTGTGAGAAAAAGAATGAATCTTTTCAAAAAGATTCTGGGGATAGACTGAAGCTTTTTTTCCTTTAATTATTTTTTTAATCTTATCTTTATCTAGTTCATAAACATTAAATGCAAACCACAATTTTCAAAGAGTTCTTAAATTAAAGTATAGAAACACTGCAAAAACAATTACAAAAACATTCAAGACCCAAAGAAAATATTTGCTTTTGTAAGTCAGTACAAAAGCATTGCTTGTGCAAAAGAAACATTGCAACCTAGATGGCGGAATATGGATGTTTCAAGAGAAAAAAGTTCTGTCTTACTGAATTCATGCCAGAGTCAGGCAAAGAATGACAAAGAAATATTATGACAGATTATGCCATGAGCTGTTCATTTCCTGTTACCAAGGAAGAGGCCGTAGCCAAAATATTTCAGCCTTCCAACCTTTATTGTACATCTGCTGTTATATTGTTGTTTAGCACACCAAGTGCTCATTGACCAGAGACTTAGTATAGTTGTTCCTCCAAAATCATCGTCAATAACAGGTGTTTTAAAATGCACATTATGTTATTTTGAGGTTAGTTTTTTTCAGATAGCTTGGGAGAAATCAAGTGCAGGCTATAGATACATAGCCATAAGATAATGTGCATTTCTTCTGAGAATAGGTAAGTTTGACTCAAATGAGAAAAATAATTTGCTTAACTTAATATTTACATTTTATGTTAGAGATATATTTCTCTACCTTACATAATGTGATTCAGTTTTCAAAAAATAAATTTATCTATGCCAAGAGACAGAGCTATATTTTCTGTATCTATCTTGCCCAACATACTACAGAACTGAGACAATGCTAAATACATTTAGCAGCCATTGCATAAAACCCCAAATACAACATATTACAGAAATACTAAAAAGAAGGAGCATAGTTATCAGATTACTCTTTAAAAGGATTTTTTTTACATCACTTTTTAAGAATATACTGAAAGGGAGGGTATATAGGAAATACACACAAAACTATAGCCTCCTTTATCATAAAATCTTTTCAATTTCTATACCTTTCTACCTCATTCTCTTTATGTTGTAGTAATACTGTTAATTTCATTTCTTGAAGGCTTTAGTAAGAATTTTTGTAGCTAAGGAGTTGATTTCAATGGGGTAAAAATTGGAGATGTTTTTGTAATGAGAGAATGGGGCTGTGTTCTCTTTGGTGACACAAAGTAATTTATGAAATTAGTAAATACATATAATTTTTAAAAGCTCTTCCCTGTTGCTTCCAAAATTCCTAAAAATAAGTACTTACACTATCCTGCCCATGGAAAAAAAAAAAAAAAAAAAAAAAAAAACCACCTAATAGAAAAATACTCTAAACACTTTTCTAATTAGATAGATCTATTTCAATGCTGAAATAAGAATACGATCATTTGAATATTTAACTTACATTTATTTCATTGAAGTCTGACCCTTTTTTTCCAAAATAAGCTTTACAGATCTTTTAAAGAATAGGAAGCAACTTAGACAAAGGTATGCATGAGATATTTTTTCCTAGGAAGAAAGGACAGAATGGTAAAGCAAACAAAGGCTATAAATCAGATGATAAAAAATTCACATTTTGAAAGAATGATTTCCTGTTTGGGAAGAAAGAATAACTAAAATAACATGCCCTCAGCTTTCACTACCTGTAGCAGGAATGAGTTCAAAGAAATAGCTAAGCTATCAAAGGTTAAAAGGAAGCACCAGATCACATCTGTCAGAATCTTTTTTAACCTTTTTTGATGGAGGTATGCCACATTTAGTCTTCTCTTTTAATTCCAGAAGGAAAGGAAACAATTAGAAGCTTCTTCATTATCTGTTTGTTGACACTGAGATAAGCTAATAAATCTTTCTTTAATCTCTGTGATGCTAAAAACTTTTGTCCTAGCTTTATAGAGAGTGCTTAGAATGAAAAAAAAAAAATGCTTAAAAATCCCTCAAAACCACAACCAAACAAAAAACGTACAAACCCTCATCTTTGCCAGTAACATTTTCTCTTCCAAGGCAAATAAAAGGCTTATTTGGGCTGCTGTTTAGAATGTATGCACAAATATATACCGGAATAGTAAAGCTCCCTTTACATAGCCTGCAAAAGAAACTTTTCTTAGCTTATTGTTTGTCACATTTCTTTCAGATGTCTGGAATCACCAGACATTTCTGGCATGTCTGTTTTCATAACTGTTAATATATTCAATTTCATTGCTGTTGTTTCTATTGTGATCACTTGTTTAACATCCTGTCCAGCTGTGCAGATCCTTCAGATTAACAATCTGTTTTGGGGAAATTCAGACATCAATATTCCCAGTTAATCATAATATACCCTTTAGCTAAACTATGCAATCTTCTCAAGTTCATTGTCTTAAAATCTTAACTTTTTTCTTTCACATTAGAAGAGTGTTTGCTGTTTTTCTGTGCATGTATTTATATTTTTGTGTGGGTACTTTAATTCAAAAGAGAGATCACTTGTTGAAAAAATTGTGTTCTCCTAGCTTTTCAAATGGACTTTTGCTGTTAAAGACTTTGAAATATATAACTAGTCACTGTTGAAACAGTATACTGGAAATATTAGGAGCCATAGCTTGATCTAAGGCAAAAGAAACTATTTTATAATATTTTTCTGTAATAATAGTGAACTGTTTCTGACTTTACCAGATTAAGGTAAATTTAATTCTGCCTGTAATAGAGGCTTTACAATGCAAAGTCCCCAGTACCTTCCAACTTTTTCAGTATTACTTTTTTGCAACATCTATGCATAAAAATGCACCTCTTCCAAAGGCAGCCTGCAGAAACTAGGAAAGCTTGCTAGAAAATTGATCCATAGAAATATAGTATTGTGGAGGAAAAATGTAGAAATACCCCTCTGTGTATGTGATTATTACAAGCTTTTAATGTATCTTAAGAAAATGCTGCATTTCCCAGGCCTGCTGAACATGCTGTAAGTCATGCCCTGATGGAATGGTCTCGAGGACCAGCACTTGCCAGGAAGCCACTGATTTCTGAGCGCACAGAGAGCAGTTCTGCTATCCACAGGGAGCACACATGCAGTGAGTGGCCTCGTGACTTGGAAAGTGCTTGAAGAAGACAGAGGTGAAGACCAGGCTGCTCTTGCTGCCAGAACTGTTTTATATGACTCGTGACAAGCCCCCAGCATGGTGCACAAAACCTCGGAAGCAGACCAAAGGCTACATGGATCCTTTTTAGAGGATAGCTATGCCTCACATGTCCCCAGTGAAGGTACATATACAGAAGCAAGGTGTATTTTGTCTCATACATGTTAAAGAGGAAGATTACGGAGAAGGAATATGTCTTTTACAGGGGTTTGTAAACTGTTCTTTAGCATCTCAAACGCCTTTTGTCAAAATAATGCCATCTAAGGCCCCCTACAAAGTTGGTGAAGAGGCAGCCTCCAGAGGGATTCAGACTGTCTGAAGACTGAATCCTTCCATTTCTTCCTGAGTAGCTGAAAACTTAGGGAAACTACAAAACAGACTTCAATATTAAGAGAAAGTTCTCTGAACTGGGAAAATTCTGACTCTGCACTGGTTCCAACTTTTATGAAACTACATGCTGCAGAGGAAACCATATGCTGCAGAGCATATCGTTATTAAACTATATGCTGCATTATCCATGCTGTAAAGTGAATAATGAAAATTCTAATACTTTTAGCAATGATCACCATGAACAAATGGAAACATAACTGAATCCAAAAAATACCACAAGACTCAAGTATTTTTAAAAGCTTACTTTGCTGAATAGTAGTAGTGCTTACTTAATTACTAATTGTCTGGATCACAAAATCACAGAATCACAGGATGAATAAGCTTGGAAAGGAGCAGTTTATGTACTCATTATAAAAATAAAACACTTTGAATTCAAGCCTTAAATATTTAAAGAAAAGACTAGAAGTGAATTATAATTTCATGAAGTGAGTTCTTTACAACACTGTTTCCAAACAGGGACTCTTTATGTCAGCAGCACTATACCCTGCCAGAAGCAGTCTGGAAGTAAGTGACATAGTCATTTAGAGATGTGCCCCAAATGTGCCCATACACCTTCTTTTCAGGACTGTCTGTTGTCAATTCAGGGAACAGAGTAGCTTTTTGGAGCATTTAGGTTATTTTGTGTTAGATTTGTATTACATTTTGGAGCATTTCGATTATTTTTGGTCATTTGTTCTGAGCCAAGTAAGCATGACTTCAAAAAGTATTAATTATAATAGTCTTATTTCCATTAAAAATTATTACACCAGAAACTGAAAATGTATATGACTACTTAGGAGCCATCACATCTCATAGAGATAGTATTTATGGTTTGTTTGAATACTTAAGAAAGCAGCAATAAACTGCAAGAAGAGTATTTAAAGCCCCAAAAACAACACATCAACCCACCACACAGCATTCCTGTGCAAAGCAAATTGGTCTTTTCTCATTTTTGTTTACAATCAGCTCTTCATAGACTAAACTCCAGTAAGTTGTGGAGTTTCTGATGTCCTCTCTCTATATACAAACAGTGCATTCACTATAAACACAGTGAGGGAGGTAGGAAATAGAACCTCAAAATCAGACCATGAAAAACTGACCCCTTACATGAAGAGCTGGTTGATAAAGAAAACTGGTGGGGTGACAAAAGGTAAGAGTAGCTTAAAACACTAATGATTTAACAAAAAAAAAAAAAAAAAAAAAAAAAAAAAAAAAAAAAAAAAAAAAAAAAAAAAAAAAAAGCTTACTCTCTCTGATTCCTGCAATACCGAAGTTTACAAAGATTTAGTTTTCAGCCAGAAACAGAAGCTCATTTAGAGACAAGTTCTGTAAGAAACATTTTCTGTTTGCATATGTAATTGATAAGTACCCTACAGCACTAAACAGGATCACTTTGGTTTTAACTAAGGTTTCAGTGTTTACAAAGCTTCCAGACTACTTCCTATGAACTACAAAAGCTGTTTTATATTCCATAACTTTCTACTGCATAAGTTTTATAAGAGTTGAATACACAGTAACATGGCTTTAAACCTTTGTTTATGTAGTAATAGTAGTAAAATGTAGTAATATGCAAAGAAATTAGTAATATGATTTAAGTTTCATTTTCCAATATTCAGGCAAATAAAAAAGGAAATTCTTGAATGTGGATCACCCTTAGAAAGATACATCTGTCAGATATGTGTTTACTTTGGCATGTTTCATTTAAGGTTTAGGATTTAGGTGGTCATTTGAGGCCATGTTCCAAGTACAAGAGTTAAATAAGTACAGTGTTGCCAAAACCTTGCTGAGTAATCAAAATTTCACCACTGTTATGCTATTCACAAATAAGTAACAGGCACTGTGACAATAGGAGTCTTTAATTCAATAGAATATCTACATTTTTTAGGTTAGAAATGAAGCAGAAATAATAAAAGAACCTTAGAAGGAAGTTAATATTTGAAGAAGGAAAGGAAAAAGGAAACGAAAAAGGAAAGGAAAGGGGAAAGGAAAGGGGAAAGGAAAGGGAAAAGGAAAAGGAACAGGAAAGGCAGAGAGGAGAGAGGGGGGAAGAGAGGGAGAGAGGGGAGAGAGAGGGACAGATTGGGAGAAAGGGGGAAAAAGGAGGAGAGAGGGGAAGATGGAGAAAGAAAGAGAAAAAGAGAGAAAAAGCGAAATAGAAAGAAAGAAAGAAAGAAAGAAAGAAAGAAAGAAAGAAAGAAAGAAAGAAAGAAAGAAAGAAAGAAAGTCATAGTGTTTTCATTCTGTCAAAGCACCAAAGCACTGACAGCACTGGCAGCAAAGAACATTTGTATTGTGAGTACACTGGACGTATTCTTTTTTTGCATAGTTATGAAGATATGTTATCCCAGCTATTCTGTCTTTTCACACAACACACATTATGATACCACTCACCAGAGAGGTTTTCTGAGTTGAGATAAAGTTCATAACAGTAAGGTAGACAACCATCTGCAACCTTTATTTAATGTTTCTGAGGATTTCATGGCAGTACCTAAAGACGATTTGGAATTTCAAGTTGCAGGACAGTATCTATAAGTTGAAATGTTTGACTGAAAGCCCTCCAGCTCCCCATAATGTGATTTCCATATTTCTGGCTGCTAATACACAAATATCCTAAACAGACTATTGGATCATTCTTATTTTCTCTTCTGTGTTAAGACACCTAAATTGCAAACTGAGAAAATTAAATTAGTGGACAGCATTTTTCTATAATTTTGTGCAGGTCAAATTTCAAACAGTAATTTTTTTTTTTTTTTTTTCTCTACAGAAGCAAAGCCTATAAGGAATTATGACATCATCCCCCGTCTTCCCTCAAAAAACAACAGTGGCAAGTTTTGAGCCAGATGAGACTGAGGAATAGTGATCTTAAATGCATGAAGTCCTTACAGATTTCCTGTATATGAATTCATTCTGAAGGAAAGAAATTTAATCAGTGACCTAAGGGATAAAAAAGCTGAAGAATGATCTACTATTTGATAGAAGAGAATCCAGAAACATTATAAAAATTAAGTTACGTAAATTGCTAAGATTGTTACTTTGCACCTTCTATACGAGTATATAAGAGATTCTACCAAAAATCTGATTTCATTTCACTGACGTTCATTAATTAATCCAAAGATATTGCCTAGATATGATCTAAAAACTTAATGCATTTCTGACTGCTTAGAAGTGATATATTACCAAAAAAAAGTGTAATCAAAATTTTTTAATCTCCATAAGTAGTCTTGTTCAATTTGCTGTTGCTGGTTTTATTATTTCTCTACCCAGAAGGAATTGCTTCCAAAATTTTTCATGCATAGGAAGGAAATAGGCATTTCATATTTCTCACAGAGACATTTAGACCTTGATTTGGCAAATGAAGTGAGCAATCTGATCATGATCTCTGTGTTAATTATATTACAAGATATTAATCTAATTTTTTCTATTTCTTGGAAGAAGGACCATATTTTTCCTATCTCTGTCTACAATGCACAAAAAAATTGACTGTTTTTATACACTCAAAAAGCAAATTAGGCAACTGGTGGTCATCATGATCATTGTCTGGCACTGTTTCACCAAAAGGTCACTCATCTCCTTGAACTTCAGTATTGATTTCCTTTCTTTCAAGAATATTCATTCAGTTTCCAGTGAAGTGTATTGAGATAACTATTTTAAGAAGACAAAATTAATAATCACAGATTTTTCTGCTTTTATAATAAACTACTTTGAATTATTAGGAAAATGAGTAACCATGTTTATGAAGGGAAACCAGGGTATTTGTGTGCTTTCGTCTTCTGAAGTAAGGATAAGTTAACCTGTGGCAGGCAGAGTAGTCCATTCTTGTGCTGGGTTCATCAC
This sequence comes from Aegithalos caudatus, assembly GCA_013389925.1. Taxonomy (NCBI): domain Eukaryota; kingdom Metazoa; phylum Chordata; class Aves; order Passeriformes; family Aegithalidae; genus Aegithalos; species Aegithalos caudatus. The sequence goes on from WEIU01014789.1 coordinate 26,525, forward strand.
AGTAATAATTACATCAGTTACAGTTTAGAAAACTGGATCACTCTGGAAACTCTGGATACTGTTTCTTGCACCACATTATCAAAGACTATGTGTATTTCTTACCAGCTATTCCTTCAGTTCTTCCCCCTTTCCAGATTTCTCCATGGTTATACCCACATCACAAAATCTGGCTTGAACACTTGATCTATGCAATCTACTCATTAAATTTCTCCTGGGTTTTATTTTGCTTCTGGAAATGTTTTTACTGCTCCCATTCTCTCTGTGGTTGTCTTGCCGTACCTTTGCTCTTTTGTTGCAGAGGTAAGAAGCCGGTGACAGAAGATCACACCGACAGATTACATTACATGCAGAAATGTCAAGAAATTTCATACAAATCCCTACTATTAAAGATATTTTCCTCTGTGACCCAAAACCATCCAATTAATTCCTGCACTAGAACCTGGAGAAAGTCAGTAAGAAACATTTACAGAGAAATGTACATGCAGTCTCCTTTTAAATGAAGTTCTTTGATATCTTAATCAAATGCAGGTAAAGGAAATGCAAAAAATTAAGAAATACGGAGTAGTAATTAGGAGACAGAAGATAACTGTCCATTTTCAACACAGACGGACATTAATAGACAAACCCCAAACTTTATCCACAAAATTACTCCAGACAAATATTTTTTATTTAGTCCTGATTACTGAGAGCTTCTTTATACAGTATTTTAGTACGAATCAGGAATGCATTATCAAAACAAATACCCTGACCATCACAACAATTCCAGGATACTACCTGTTTTGATTGATAGAACAGAGCATGGTTGAAGTACATGAAATATTTTCTTTTTAGATTAAATTACTGGAAGATATGATTCAGAGCTTCGCCTAATGTGCTCTTTCTCTTCACAGAATCCAGTTCATAGGATTGAACTAGAGTCTGAAGTAAGCAGTCTAGTCTGTAAATTGTTGTGCTACAGAAAATGAGGCTTCAATGACAACTATTTTATTCTACTCCTATTGGTCTTCATTACTTAATGACAACCATAAATTCATTGAAAAAGAATATAAAAACATGAGCAAGTGGTAGTGTTGTTTATAATGAAAAACTTACATGAGCAATCCAAAATTTAAAATATAAATTTAAGATTTTGGGGATTTGGTTTTTTAAAGGATTTTTTTTTAATATTTTTGGATGCTTTATGGATTAGTCAGTAACTGACGTATCAACCTATGGAACTTTTTGCATCTAATCTGCTACACAGTTGAGCTGATTCATTTTACAAGTGACTTATTCTATATACTCAGTATTTGACTAAGAAAGAAATGCTCCTACCTTCAAGAGTTTATATTCATTATTTGGTTCACTCTCAGAGCACAGAAGAAGGACTCCTCTGAAATCAGTGAAGATAAAATTTGTGGGAAGACACAGAGTAGACAAATAATCAGGGTCCAAGTTAGGAGAATCATTGTGGTATATATTTGGAAAAGAAGTAGCTGATTCTTTATTATCTTTATCTTTATCATCCATAAAACTGAATTTATTTTCTTTTTCTGATTTCAGTAGTACTTCTATATATTTCTTATTGTAACAGGATGCAAATATTATCTTAATATGTTCAAATGGTAGCCTCTTACTTTAAAGAGAACTTAAGTACTTAATCTTATGTACTCTTGCAAAATATATTTGTACATAGAAGTGACCAGAAGGGCCAGGGAGGGGATTCTTCCCCTTTGCTCTGCTCTGGAGAGACCCCACCTGCAGGGCTGCATCCAGCTCTGGGGTCCCAGCACAGGGAGGACGTGGACCTGTTGGAGAGAGTCCAGAGGAGGTCACCAAGATGATGAGAGGGATGGAGTCACTCTCCTGTGAAAATAGACTGAGAGAGCTGGGGTTGTTCAGCCAAGAAAAAAAGAAGTCTTCAAGCACACTTCATTGAAGGCTTCTGGTACCTTAAGGGACACCTTATAAGTGCCTTATAAGAAGGAGGGAGAGGACTTCTTACACAGACAGTTAGTGACAGGACAAGGAGCAATGGTTTTAAGCCATTGGGCAGATTTAGATTAGATGTTAAGAAAAAAATCTTTACTCAGAGGGTAGTGAAGCACTGGCAGAGGTTTCCTAGAGACACTGATGCCCCATCCCTGGAAATGTTCAAAGGGAATTTGGATGGGGGCTTGAACAACCTGATCTATTAAGTGACATCCCTGCCCATGGGAGGGGAGGTTGAACTAGATGATGTTTGAGGTCCCTTCCAACCCAGGAATTCCATCATTCTGTGATTCCGTGACATTCCAGCTACCAGGGATTAAACGGTTCCTTTTCTAGTTCCTAAAATCTGATTTTTTATAATTACATACATATCTTCTGACATCACCAGGTATGAGAAATTTAACAGTGTTTGCACCTGGAAAAGAGGGAGGTAGAATTCATGATTTCATCATTACCAGACATGGAATAATGTACTTCTGAATAGGAAGTAGTCTCCACTGCTGCATGAAACTCCATGCTCTGCAAATGATAAATTGTGACAGAAATAAAGCAATTAGGAGATTTTTGCCAAGTAGTACTATTTGTAAGCCCTCATAGGTCAAGCTCAAAAGATTAATTCCATATTTTTTCCTAGAATTCTTTGTTCACTTACTATGTGTTTGCCAACATATACTGTCAACTGAAAAGGAAATACTATAAAAAATTAGGTTAATTTCCTAGTGTAAAATATATTAAAGCATGATGTGACTAGCTTCTTGTGTCATTCAAGTACTGGGTTGTCAGTGGAGTTGTAGGCAGAAAAAATATTGGCAGCTATGAACAACATATTTGATTTCTAGGATACATATTTTTAAATTATAACCAGAAACTTGAAATTGACATTCTTCTAGCCAGTTCTTAACAGACTTTGTTAGCAGTTTCTTTACATAAATTTTGAGCTTTTATTTAGCTTTACCACAAAAATACCAAAACAAAACTACAACAGAAAAAATCTGTTAAATATCTGCTTGTAAGTGTAGCCTTCAATCTGGGTGCACTCTTTAGTCTCTTAAAACGGATAACATTCCTCTATTTTTCTATAATTTAACAGCTATGAAATACACCACAACAACAATTCTGTGCAGTGCAATTAAAAAAAAAAAAAAAAAAACAAAAAAAAAAACCAAAAAAAACACACCCTGGTCTCAATCAATATCTAGTTTACCAAAACCACAGTCACATTTGGTATCCATTGCTACCCTTGTTTACTGTCCCAGAAGGAAGTCTAAGCAGTAAGTTAAGTTAGGGTTGGAATTAAACCCTGAACTCTTGTAGATGAGCTGTCAGATTGGGCTCCATAAAACTGGCAGGAAGAATGTGAGGCCTCAGCAATAGTTACATAATGAAAACTGAGAAACTGAGCCTGTCAAAAATTGAATATACAGTTTTATTTCCTCCTTCCAAATATTAACAACAAAAATAAAGGTTCTTATTTTGCAATCTAAATATAACATAGATATAAATCTATGCCATCATTATACAGTGTACTTCCCAGAATCATCAGGCTCACCAAGAAATGCCAAGACACACCAGAGAGTGGTTTCAGCCATCTTAATCTAATCTCCAGGTAGCAGAAATTTTGCAGTCTCCACAGGCAATGTATTCCAATATTCAACTGGCCTACCTGTTTGAATTATTTTTTGTTATATCTAACCCAGATCTTCCTTGTGGTAATTTAAATTCATTCTTTTTCTTCTTACCTGCTATGGATATGTAAACATATTATCCTTTCTTCTCTGTAAGAACATTTTAAGCAACTTTCTGTTGATGTTGATATTGATATTGAGTTCCACTCCATCATACAGATATTTTCAAAGTGTTGGGTCTATTAATTTCTAAATATAGAAACTTTTTCTTTTCTCCATGAATTATATCCTTCAGGAAAACATTTTCTCAACTTCTTCCTTCCTTATGGCAAACTAATTAACCTCTCTTTGGTATACCTCTTACCTCTATTATATACTGTATTTTTTAAAGTATATTCTATTGCATTATCACTGAGAAACGGTTACAACACAACAGTGAAGATTTAAATTTATACACCCTCCAGTTTAACAATGAGGCATTGATAACTACCTATTGGCTTTCGGCCAGTTTTGAGTCACTTTATGGTAATATGTTTATCTAACCTACTTAGAAGAACACCATGTGACACTGTTTCATTAATTTTATTCAAGTCAAAATATAATATATTATTGAAAAAGTTAATCTGGTTTGTAATCATTTGTCTTTGCAATACATTTTTATGCCGTATTGTATAGGACTGTTTACAAATTTGAATTATCTGTTTTCACATTGTCTGATGACTGAAGTTGCAATGATAATTAATTAGATTAATTTCTAACCTAAACATTTGACAGCAGATCAGATTTGCATTACATGCATTACATGCTTTACAGATAGAAAATATCACCTCTCATGAAAATACCCAATTCTAAAGAAAGACTACTGTGAAAGTGATTAAGATAAACAACATGAACTCCCCCTACACCCAAGCAATTCAAATTCAAACTAGAAATAGCAAGAAAGCAGACAGATTTCTGCTTTTCTTCTATACCTAAGACACCAAGACAGACAAAACGAGGAGCAAAGTAAAAGTTCTGGTGATATTTCCTCTAGAGAACAGAATAAAAGTAAATTAATATTCTTAATTTAAAGTATTTATAAAATTGCATAAGTAGTTATTAAGATATGCTGCACTAACATTTTACAGGGGAAAAAAGTAGACATTAGCATGAACAATGTCAAGTATGTACTACAATGGAATACAAATATTTGCCTAAGGTGTGGAGAAGCAATATGCTTCCTGCAGAGAGAAAGGCTTCTAGACAGTGTCTGCTAAAAAAAACTGTAGAAAATAAACTTTTCCTAAAGGTCTCTATTAACAACATTAGATTTCCATAAATAATTTATTTGTAATAAGAAGTTATTTGATCTTGGTGTATGTTCTTTCATATGCAACCAAATAAGTACACATTTTCAAGGCATTAAAGGGCTTTCAAAAAGAAGCATGTAAATATTTCAAAGTCCTCTAAATATTGTTTGCAATAGACCATGTGATGTTTAGCAAATCTCAGGCACTTACTTAAACACTAAAGAAAAATGAATGAATAAATATAAGACTGGGCGTGGGGAGCAGGATTGGGAAAGAAGAAGAAAGGGAGAAAAAAAGACTAAAAATGAGGAAATTTTACATTGATTTGAAATTACAATAACATGTCAGTGCAAGGCTCTACAAACAACTAAGAATATTTGCTTGTAAAAACATGTTAATTCTAAAGGAACAATATGAAAAAATCAGCAGAAATAGGCTACAGAGTCTACTATAGTACTTTGTTGCTTGTTCCTTCGTATAATTTCTACATTATTAAAGGTATGTGAAAAATTGCAAACATTTGTAGCCAATCTACTGGCTAAAGATGTTTTTTACAGATGGATTGGAGAGGTTGAGTCATTTTAGGAATAATTTTCAGAGCACATTCTTAAAAAAATGTGTATCGATTGCATAAAATTACCAAATATGTTGAACTATGAAATTATGTTTTACAGAAATCACCAACTTTCTAGTCATTATGATTTTGTTAATATAAAAAGCTATACTGCTCTCTCTGGCTGTGAAGTAAAATTACTCAAACACTGTATTTGTATATAGAATCATATTTTAAAATATAAAGAAAACAAAAGTATTGCATTTCTAGACAGATAATTTGAGGAGATTACTAAGAGTTTGTTTTCAAAATTTTCTTGGACCCTGGATACAAGAGTTACTTCAGTCAGCAGTAGATACTAATCCAGTAATTCTTCATCCATTTCCTTTCCATGTCAGAATGAAAGCTCTTTCTGGGGATAGTACGCCTGTAAATACCTATTTCCCAGTATACCCTGCTAACCGGTCTGTCAGTAAGGTATTGGGTCTTAATTTTTTTTCTCTCCTTCCTCCCTACCTCAACACTCCTCCTTTGCTGCTAAATTATGCAGCCTTCTAACTAGCAATAATCACATGCAAGGAAAACTTGCTTCTCTTACCTGAGTAGGAAATACTTTAAAGACTATCAATTTTGACAAAAAATCCTTGTTGTATTCATCCAGAGACCTGTAAGCCAACACTGATCTTCCCAAAACTCAATGTATAATAGAGTTCAAATATGTAATTCAGGACTAGATTTAGATACATGACTATAAATTGTGGGGTTTGGTCCTCATCACTAAATTTGTGACTACACAATCATTTATCTTTTTGTCTGTGTTTTTACATCTCCTCTTCCATCTCAACTACTATTTCTCTTTTGCTACCTCTTGCACTTGACATCAATGAGAGTATACACGAGGGAAGACAAAGGTCTCTTTAGGTTAATTAATTCAGAAAGATTATGAAAAATCCACCCTAAAACAAAATTTAATTATTTACTTACCTTCCACTATATTTGAAATAACTTTCTCATTGTTCAAATACAGGTAGCTTGACTTTAAGTTTACTTGAACATTCTTGGTGGCACTAGGAACCTTTTGGGTGCATGGGAAATGATGATAAGTACATTAGAACCAGTGTAGCAGCCTGACATTCCTAAGAGCATTATGCTCCTGAACTTCAGTGGAAGAAAGTCCTTTTTAGATAGACACTATTGTCATAAATGAAGGCTGGGCACATCTGAAACCTCCCAAGACCACTTTAGTATATTTCTTATGTCTGCTGTTCATTTCTAAAAGGAAACAGTAAGAAGCATTGCTTCTACTTCTCCAAATCCTTCCAGTAGGTTTCCTATTTGAAAGAAAGTTCTAAATGCTTGTTTACTCTCTCTCCCTTTCTCTCTCTTTCCCAGGTAGATATAGGTGAATTAACCCTATCTTTTATAGTCCTTCCTAATAGAATACTTGATGAGAAACTGCAGAATTTTAATTAAAGTTCTCTATAGCCTAAGAGTTTGAAAAAGTTGTACATTCCCTTTACAGTTCTCAAATTACTTACCTTGTGGTGATATAGAGAGAGCAATTACAGCAGAGATGTGAAACTACTTGGTGGCCAAGATCATTTAAGCAGCCTAGAGACCTTCAGTCACTTCCAGGGAGCCAACTCCTTCTTCCACTTACATCATCATCCATTTGTTCTATCTTTATTGAAGTAGTAACTTCTTACTTTGATTTTGTCCTTCATAGCCTCTGGATTCTGAATTTAACATCCTTTGAAACAGCTCATTGTTTCTCTCAATTCACTTAAACTTCCTTTCAGCCTTGATGTGTACAAAAGACATTAATATAGTTAAAATTCTGACTTGCTGGAACCCCTGTTTGTCAAGCATTATAAACAGTTCTCATGCATTTTCTTCTCTCCTTCTTGGTTTGTGTTTTTAATTTGTACAGTATTTAACATCCTGATATCCCAGTCAGTGACTTTAAGTAGCTTCTTAACAAAACAACAACAAAAAAATGAGGTGCATTTGCAAAAACAATTAACTTCTAGTTTCAAAACATTGCAAAGCATGAATACAGTTTCAGTTTGAACATAAAATGTACAAACCAATGAAAAAGGATCCAAAGCTTTATAATAGTACTGATTTAAATCATGCATTAATATCAACATTTGTATTTCATTGCCCTAGAACTGTTTTCCTTAGATTCTGATATTTATTTTCTCTCTTTTTTATCTTTTTGTTGTTGTTGTTCTGCTTTTTTTAAATTATTGTTCCTTCTTCTTAATATATTATTTTCTTTTTCCTCATTTGGCCATTATACATGTAATGAGAGTAATAGAGACCATTTAGACCATGGGAAAAAAGAAAACCTGTCTATTTCATGTGGGGGTCAGGACATCCATGTACACAATGATACAATTTATAAGTTTTATATATGCACTCATTTAGGATAAAAGGTACTTAAAAGATTCAAAAATATTCCTTAACTAAAACATAAGTAAAAATGAGATTCAATTGAGATTTGTGGTATTTATATGAAGTGGTTTACTGTTTAATATGATCTAGGAGCATAGACTATTCTTACATCCTTATTTCTCCTACGGGATTAGAGGGCTAAACCACTGAGACTTTCACAAATAAGTTTACTGAATGGAATATATACAGTACTTATTCTTATGTAAACAAACAGGCTATAACTTGAAGCTACACAAAGGCTTTAATTGTACAAACCACGTATTGTAAAAATTAATCCAAGTCAGAAGTGTGGTAAGCAACCATCTTAGTCTTGAGATATCTGTCAGTAAACTAAATAATTATACCAATATGGAGAGAGGGATCACTCCTCTTTTTTTGGGCATCTGTTCAGCACCTGGGAATAGCTGGGTTGTAACTTTGCCAGCTCTAATCAAATAACTAAATCCTTTTCTGGTTAAAATTTTCTCTAAACCTTTTAGGAAGTGAGCAAGATGCAAGGGTTTTTTCATTTGACTTTCTCATTAAGACAATTTGTAATCATACAAACTTGTAAGGACTGAGATTTTAGTTCATATCTTAATCCTGCAAACAGTCCTTAAAAGATCCAATACACATTTTAGTCAACCCTGACTACAAACACATTATGACAATAAATGCAGTGATTAGAAAAGCTTGAGAATATTTCTCTTTTGCAGCCATAAAAATCATAGAATCATAAAAAATTTTAATGAAGGGATCTTAAAGATAACCTAGTTCCAATCCCACCTTGCCATGGGCAGGGATACCACTCACTAGACCAAATTATTCAAAGCCCCATCCAACCTGGCCTTGAACACTTCTGAGGGGAAGCATTCAGAATTTCTCTGTTACATCCTGGGTAGGTGAGGGTCACAAGATCAACATTTTAAAGGATATTCATCACTTTTGATATATGATTAGCCTCACTAACTTCAGTAACAACTACTGTTATTCTTTATTCTTTTAAACCAAATACATGATGACTCACTGCACAGAGAAACAAGCATGCTAGTAAAAAGAAGGGGTTTGGGGACCTGTGCATACTTACTGTTCAGATACTTATATCTGTGATATGGTCTGGATGAATAACACCTGTCACATGCACACTTCATTGAGCTATCTGCAAGAAGAGATGCCTTCAAATGAACAAACTTCTAGTGAATGTCAGCATGAACAAGTTTCTATGGGGAGGGCATGCCTGCATGCTGCAGGAATGCCAGTACACTCTATTAGAGGGCAAACAGATTCTGATGAATGAGGAAGTCCTAATCTGAATGATTAGGACAGCCTGCAGGACATCTAGCATTTCCCATCTTCCACTGCCTTCTCATGAGTCCACAGCTGCACAGACCATCTTTACATAAATTTGTTTCAGGGCTGAATGTCCAGCAGTAAAACAACAAATATCACCATTTCACACAGTAAAATAGCAATTCATAGTAAATGAATTTTTAAGTTATTTACCCACTCAAAATCCATGTAAGGTTCCTAGAATAACCCCTTTTTTAATCCCAAACCCTCCAGATCTTTATATTGACACTTAGGGTTGTGTAGTAATGTATCTGTACAACTTAGGTAATTCTGTGTACCAGCCAAACTGTTTGTAGATAACAAGACACCTACAGTCTTGTTTTCAGGGTTCTCAGGAATTCATCAAGGTTACTGAGACAACAAGACAGAAAAATAGAATGGAGAGCCTGGGAACTTGCTTACAAAGAATGAAAAACCAAGATAGAAGACACAGGACGTGATGATGGACGCTTGACCGATTCGGTGTCCTGAAGGATGTGTGCCTGCCCCATGGACAATTGGCTTAGCCAATCGAGAGACACCTGTACGTGGGGACAGTAGTGCTAGAAACTATAACTGGGGTTTCTTGTAAACAATAAATCAGCTTCTGATGAAAATCATATTGGCTCTCTTATTCAGTAGCACATTTTCCTTGCCACAGGGTTGTATTCGGTGACTTTGAGCATGGAGATAGAAATTGGCATCTCCATTTTTCATGGATTCTTACCTTTCTATACAGCCTGTGAGAGTGTCAGTAACATCTTCAGCAGACTAGGATAATACCAAGCTGACACCTTGAATGTCATGATAATGACTATGAAGTGTGGACCAAAGGCAGGAAATGCAGTGGAACAGCCCTCCATTATAGCTCAGCACTAACCTTGTCTGTATAAAAGCCTTACCAGGCCTGTTACAAAGCCTGATGAAGTAGGCAATCAGCTCTGGAAAGCAAAAATAAGAACAACACATAACAGTGAGTTCATGGATCATTTAATATCTATTTTCTCTGTTAGACAAAGAGATATCTATTGTCAATTAAAATACAATGTTGCTTTTCACATCTGTCAAAACATCTTTACTGTCCCAGCCTGTGTTACAGAAAATCATTGGCCTTGCAGTTGAAAGAGAGGCTATGTCACCACACTTGTTAGCAAAGAATAAAGTACAGTCTTTACCCCAAACAGTTTATAAATAGATAAAACAAATAAAGGGTTAAGACTCAAGAGATATAACATAAAAGACAGAAATTTGATTAATATTTTGCAGCTCTCTTATTAGTTGCTATAATTTTCCTGGCTTTTTTCTTTGTTGACTGATGATATTGAAGATGAAGCAAGGGACAAAGTGAGTGGTGGAAGCAGTGGAAGAGGATAAGATAAGAGGAAGGGATACATGGGTGGTAGCTAAAGTGAGGTTGAAGTGAAGTGACTAAGAGAAGGGGCAGAGGGGATTTATAGCAAACATCTAACATGAACTATAAATAAGAATACATGCAATACAGCAATTTATATCTTCAAAGAACAGGAAAAGTATGTCTGATGTCAAGTTAGGCATTTCTTCCATTTCAAAGTATTTAGTCTTCAGAAAAGTGTTTATAATGGGAAAATATAAGTAAACCCTTGAGGGCAAAGGCAGTGAGAGGAGAGTCTCCAATTGTCAGGTCTTTGTACTGAAATAATTTTGGGTTTGACCATCATACAGTACTTTGAACATGAAGAGCACCATGAATATCAATTACATTTCAATGAAAAGAAGTTAAACTCCTTCCAAACAGGTATTTTTTTCTCAAGAGAAAAAAAGAAAAAAAAAAAAAAAAGAGTCTATAAAATTATGGAACAAAGTTATATTATGCACTGTTTCTAGATGAATGAAATCCACTGTATGTAAATCCATAGTGTGCAAACCCATGGTATGCCCACATCTCATGTGTTCATGCAGGTCCATTTAGCTTAACTTCTCAGTGTGAGAAACTCCTAAAAACAGAAAAATAGAAGAGATTTTTAAAAAAGCAACATAATGATTTCTGAGAAAGTGGTCAGAATGTTTTGATAGAGAAATATGATTAAAGGGATGACCTGTGATTAAAAATTTTTCAATTTGAAAATAGTCTTGAATATTCTCCAGAAAAACAAAACAAAAAAGTAGTCAAAAGCTATGAGGAAAATGGGACAAGGTTATGATTTTTATAAAAAGAATTATTAATTTCTTCCATATTGCAATAACTTTTTTCTAGAATCATTCCTGTGGAATAGTGGTGTCTGTTTTCTGTTATGATTATTATTCCTTCAACAACTTCAGAGGCAGGGAAGAAGCACTGGAGTTTAAAAACAAGTAGATTTTCATTGTTAAGATTTCTAAATATTTGAGTAATCAATACAGCAGATGAGAAAACACGCATAACCAAGCAACAGAAGCACATTTGAGCTCTGCAAACTGAAATAAGATTGCTGGTGTCTGGGGTTGAATGCAGTATGAATGAATGAAGATGACGAATGCAGATGAAGGAAAGGATGTTGCATCTCTATTACCCCCAAATCCAACCCACAGCAAGGTTGGCAATGTATTCTTTCTAAGTACATGCACACAAAGAAGACATATACACATACATACTGTATATGTATATAAATACATGGCGTATTCATCACCTGCTGAATACAGACTACCCTCCACTTAGACTGACCAGGATGAAGGTCCACTACTGAGAAAATCTATCTTTCTCTCTGTCTCTCTCTCTATATATGTCAAGGTAGATCCCTATGCTCACTCAATGTGCCCAGGAGCTGACCCTGGATCCCTGTCTCCCCTGAGACCACAGCCTCACACCAGTTGATGTTACAGACCGTGGCATACTTAGGAAGATATGAACACACACATGTGTACTCACAGAGCAAACTGGGACTCACACATTCATGAACAGCCGGCTCTTTCCATGCTCTTGACCTTTGAGACTATCACATTCCACCTCCCAAGCCACTGCACCTATTCTTTAGCTTGTCCATCTTAATCCTCACTAGTCATCATACACTCAGACTCCCAGACTTATTCCACTTCATGGCAGCTCAGGGAAAAGGGTCTCCTCTCATTCATGGTCCAACCTCTCTCATTATCATTTGATTTTATTAAGTCCAGTCTTGAACCCGTGCACGTGGACCCTCCAACCCATGGTGTGATTAATTTCTGCACCCAAATCCCCTCATACACACACGTTCACATACCAAATACAGAGGCCTCGCCAAGGAAAAGAGCTGAAAAGAGATTTAATAACAAGGTGGGACAGACTATATTTATCAGGCACAGAGAATTGCCAGACAAATATACGTACCAGTAACTATTTATGTAAGACTGGCATCTTTTGGCTCCTTACCCTTCCATTTCCCTACATTTATTCCTCCCCAAATCACCTCACACCATCCATTTTCCCATCTTTGGTGCACTCCTTAAATATCCCATAGAAAGTCCTATGTGACACAAAATGCTTTTCTCCTGCATGCCATAATATGTCCCATCCCCCAAGCAGCAATCTCATCAGCCCAGAAGATTCTCTGACATTGACCCATCCTGAGGGGCTTCCGACCAGGTCACAGAGGCTGACGGTCTTATGGGACAGCTCTGGGAGGAATCCAGACACTGTGAGCCTTTAATTTGTGTTCACACATGACTTTAGGCCTTTGTACTCCTCTAGGTTTGTGGAGATGGTCCTCTATGGTCTGCTGGCCCCCAGGGATGGCCTTGGCTCCCTCAGCTGCAATGAGCTTCCCGTACTCCTCTCTGGGTGTGAAGATGAGCTTTTCGTACACAATCCTACATATGTTGTTTAAAACGTGTTCCACATCATATCTTATAAAAAGAATGCAAAATAAGTAATCATAAAATCATAAACAATGGAGCTGGAGGGGATCACAAGTAGTTATGCAATTCATTTCTGAGCTCAAATAAACAAGGCACCTAAATTATTCCACAAAGTGTTTTTATTTTTTATTATTATTTTCTTCCACAAAAGGAGACATTGATTAAGACTCTCCCTTCACAGTCTATTACAGAGCTCAAATAAGTTTGCTTCTAGAAAACTTTTAATAATGTTTAGGCAACTTCAGTGAATTCTGCTTTACTTTGCTGTTATTCATGCTGGCCATGGAAAACTGCTTATTCCTATCTCCTATTTTTACCTTTCTATATCCTGCTGTCATAGATTCCTCTAATCTCCCCAGCTCTAGACTAGACAACACTAATTCCTTCAATTTTTCTTCAGAAGTTATGTTTTCTAGACCTGTAACCACTCTTGTTATTTTCTTTTGGACCCAATCCAATTGGTTTGTACACTTCTTGAAGCATGAAGCCCAAAACTGGTCATAATATTGCATCTGAGGCCTAACCAAAGCCAAATAAAATTTAACTACTTCATATGTCACTTAAACAATGCATACAATGTTTATGTGTTTCATTATGATGTTTGCCTTTTCTGTATATAATCTCTAGAGTAAACTAATTTTGTTGATAATGTCCATCTTGTGATTTCTTATAACCTATAGAGATCCTTTTTAACAGCATGACTGTACTTTCTCTTATTCTCTAACCTCTATGCAGCTAAACTCCAAATATTTGATAAAGCATTTCCAAATTTCAAGAAGTAATCATAATCTGCAGCGGTCACTTGATGTTTCTCTTCCTTCCTGTTATTACCTTGGAAATATTACAAAAAACTTGTACTTCCATTCAATAAATACAAAACTAATGTCAAAGTAAATTTTCTAAAATGATTCAATTTTTTCTCATTAAACAAGGGCCTGAGAGGACAAAAAAAATGTTTAAAAAATGTACACATGATCTACATTGCATTATGCACCAAGTTCAAGCTTTTAAAGTTTTATTGTCTTTGAGGTAATATCTACAGTTCTACAGTTCTACTTTTGTTCATCTTGCTCAAGTAAAGAGGTATACTCTCTCTGCTACTCTAAAAGAAATGAGAAAATATAACTAAGAAAGAAAAACTACAGACTGGATTAAATTTTCAAGACTCTCAGTGGCTGGAGAGGGAGAGATTTGTGTCACAACATAAAATACCTAAAATTGGTTTCCTAATAAGTTCTGAGGTTTGCATTTCTACTCTGCTCTTGTGAAACTGATTTTGCAATATTCCAACCAACTCTGGGACCCACAGCAAAAAAAAGACATAGAGCTGCTCAAGCAGATCCAGAGAAACCCCACAAAGATGATCAAAGGGCTGGAGCACCTCTTCTATGTGAGGACACACTGAAGCATTGGGGTGTTTTAGTGATTTAATGTATTTATGTTAACAAGGAGACATATCCTGTACTATTTTCAATTTATGCAATGTTGAAATAGTCTAGGTTGTCATAGTCATGAACAGAGTGGGACCTTCAGACAAAGATTATTAGGGAAGCCTTCTCATTGAGTCACAAGGTACAGAAAGGATGCCCTAGTGCCTCTGCCGCCTGAGTCTCCGAGGCGTCGAGGCAGTCCCTGGAAGAAGCGCCTTTACAAAGGCACCCTGGCACTGCAGGCGCACAGGCACTCTCGGGTGGAGGAGAGAGTTCGGCTCCTTTGCGGGAGACTGCCGAAGCAGCCTCGCCCCAGGGTAGTTAGGTGACGCGGGAATTAGCAACACGAGACGGGTTCTTCTCCTCCGCAGCTTCCTTTATTGTGATTCTAAAGAACAGCCCGGATCCAAAGAAGAACAAAGAAGAACCCCGAAGCTCAGAAGAGCACCGCTTTTAAACATAAACTGGGGGTAGGGCCAGGAACTTGGACCAATAACTTAGTGACACATATTAATAGACAGCTAACAGCCACAAATCGGGGAAAAGCAAACTTCATGGGAACACACCCAGAGGTGAACTTGGATACAGTGCAGCAGCCTGTAGGTTGCTGAGCTCTCTATGTTAGAGACCTCAGGCCTCACTCTCTCTCCATGGGAGAGACCTGACATTTGGGGTAGCCTCAGGGGCTACCACACCCTAGTTTCCTAAATTCCTTCTCAGAGAGGAGCCTGGGTGTGGATGGATCCAGTCCTATCCCCAGACTTTGTTAATGGTTTCTGTCTAGAGGATTATATAGGTGTATTTGAATCCTTATACAACTTTGTCCTTCAGGATCAGGGATGTCAAACCAAATAAATTTATTCAAATAAAATGAATTATATATTAAAGATGATTACATGATAATGAGTGGGACATAAATTCAGATTAACTAGAAATACTTACTACACTGTATGAATAGCTATAACTTCAAGTATAGTGCACTATTTTTTGAAGCAATACTGAGTCAATTATGTTAAAGCAATTACATTAAAACTAGGAAAACCATTATTAAATTGGGATTAATACTTCTCACCCATAACAATAACTGTAGTCATATCCCTTTCACTGTAAATTTGAGGGAAGTATCTTCACATATCTTAGGGAGATATGCTACAAATCCTAGCTGTGCAAAAGTGGGAAAAGTGGGACTAGCTTTTTGTAGTATAAGACGTCAGTTAGACACATTTTTTTATTATGTGTTGTCAGCTTACTCTGCAAAATATGTTTTGCAAAATGAATTTCAGGTTTGTGCTGAAAAAAACGTTACCTGCTCTTTGGTTTGTTCTGCTCAGCACCTCTCATTCTCTCTTCTTGCTGCTCCTGACCCCAGGGAGAATCTGTCTTGCATGTCCTCATGGTGAGTTCCATATTTGCTCAAGCTTGTCTCAGTTTCAGCATTCTTCAGCACTAAAAACAGAAGACTGTTCTTGCTCACTCTTATCACTGATAACTTGTAAATGAGGCAAATTTTGAGCTAGTGTATCCCTGCTTAGGCAGATAGTTCTGCTACAGTCATTCATAATTTTTCTTCTAATTTTTTCATCATAAGCTTTTACTTACATCTTCACCTAAGTCCACATGCGTGATGTCTGTCACATTTATGACACTGTTTTTTACATAAAATCCAGCAGATGAAGTTTAGTGGGAAAAATTTTTGAATCTAAAAAAATTAATTACACTTGTCAAAATACGGACATTAACATTGTGTGACTAATCTACTTCTTCTTAATAGATCAGAGTTTACACCCTGCTCTTCATTGGAATAACTTTGCAATAGTTTTAAATATTTTTAATATATTTTCTACAATATAGTAGATTGATCATGAAACACTAGGGGCATCCTTGAAAAGAATGAATTTATAAAGAGTAAATTACCCTGTGTTGTAGTAATCCAGAGTAGGGCAATTCTGCTAGTGTGATTTTTTAAGGTCACGTATTTTATTAAAATGTGTAGAACTTAAGTCAATTTGAATGCTTGATGAAATTACTCCAATATTTATAAAATATTAAATATAACAGAGCTTAATTCCATGTTGAATGTAATTTCACCATATCTACAAAGTCAGTAGAGCACTCTCATCTCCAGGCACTTTCCTCCCAAATACCTCTTACACTTTGGTTGATTTTAAGCATGATACAGATAGCAGTAAGTGTATTCATGTTCTTAAAGCTGAAAACATACTTCTGAAAAAAGTGAAACATCTTTCATAATTCCATATTTATGAAAGTTCAGAAAAGTATGTTTCTTTCAAGAATTCAGACAATGAAAGAAAGCAAACCTTTAATTAAAACATGACAATGCCAGTATCTCTAATTTATTATCTTGTACTTAAATATAAACAGTAGTGTAATATATAATGGCTCGTGACATTGGAGACTTCTAACAATCTCCAAAAATAGAAAGCTAATAACAAATTTAAATGGTCATATAAGTGTCAGAACTTCATATACTTTGTTTGTTAAATTAACATTAGTTTAACCTCAAGTTTTCTCCTGTGTAGGGTGATATAGATTAGTGTTTTTCATTATTAGGGCACATTTTCTTCTCATCAGTTGCTGCCCTTAATGAAAGGACACTCCTCTCTAGCATACAGATTGAATCATTTTTAGTCACAGCATAAATAAATGCCTAGAAGATGTCAGCTGAAAATCTTAGTTATTTCCTAAAGATGCAGGTGCTAGGAATGGTGTAATGAAGTAGAGACAGCTGCAGCCACAGGCTCTGGCCAACTGGAATATGTCTTCAGAGTGACATTCAGTATAACAAGACCTCACTATGTTTGCTTCCAAGAATGTTATCACTGTGGTTTTAAAAATAGCATAAATCAAGAAACGTGCTCACAAAGTATAGCTGAAGTCACATTATCTTTATTACACTCATATATATTTTCCTCATTACAACCTGAAATATGTTGACATAACCACTCATGCTCATCTATAATGTAACTAATAATTACACTGCCAGAAAGAAAAATGAGAACAAAAGGTATTACAAGGCTGGAATTAATCAAACAACTGACCCACTGAGGTATGACCAAGTAGATTCACTGAAACTTTAAAACCTCAGTTAGAGGTAAATTTTAATAAGTCTTTTGAAAGTAGTAGAGAATAATAGATTAGTCACTGTAATTTATAAACCTTTTCTTTTAGAAAATTTTCATGTTGAACCCTATTTTATTTCATGCTTGTGAGTGACAAATTCATTTATTGAGGCTGCCACATAGGAGAAGGAAAAGATCAGCACTGCAGACAGTGAGTACTCAAATTCTACTCTCTTCTACAGGGACTTCATGGAAGATATGGTTTTATTTTCATTAGAAAAAAACAAAACCGGTTTGTGACATATATGATCACTTTAGCAAATATAGCTAGTTGCAAACCAGCAATTATTTGAAAGATAAAATACCTTCACAAAAACTTGTCTTCTTTAATATTTTTTTTTCAGTTATACTGTAATTATTCTCAATTATTAAATACTTCTGTACTCACTGCTTTGAGCTCAGCCCTCTTGTGTGAAGATGGAGTTCTGGATCCCAGAGATGCTGAGTGTTCACCTTATCACTGCTGGCTAATCTCATGGTGAAGACCTCAAATGGTTAAAGCAGGACTTTTAAAAGCACTTAATATTCACTTGGTATTTTCCTAAATCTAGTTATCAAGGAAAAAATTTCAGTTTAAACATTAGCTTTCCACAGTTTTGGGGTTTTTTTTTGCCAGATAAGAGATTGGTAAAATCCAGTCAGGAGCTTATTTTTGCTAGGGAGATAAAGCTGATGTTCCTAAACCCATCTTCACAACATATCAACCCATGGAAGCAGACACTTTTATTCTACACATTGACAGCTAAATGCTTAGGTCAGTGTGAAGTAACAAGTAAGAGAGTGGGTAGCCACTCAGGTGCCACAGACAATTCTGTAGATTTATTCCTTTAGAATATTTCATAGGAGGAACATGTATTCCACTATCCTGGCATTGATAGCATATTCAGAATTTTGAGTCCAGTGAGGGATGGAGGAGAAATGGACTAAAGAGCTTCCAAATTAATGAATGTGTTTTCTAAGATAGAAGTGGCAATAGGGCAGAATCAAATTAAAATAACAGCCCTACCTACTGTAATTTTCACTGTGCACTCATACAGTCACATACAAAACAAAGCAATTAACTTTGAAATAAAGAAAAATATTGCATCTATGTGCCTATCCGAGGATCAGAATGATGTCGCTACATTTGAGTTTGCTTGCTTGGAGGAACAGGAACTATATATTCCTGTGTACATTGCATTTTCCACAATAATTATTATTCCAAATGCAGAGAGCTGACAGCTAGTCTCTGTAGTAGGTGCAGTAGCAGCATTTTCCGGAGGTTAATGCTGAAATTTTTGTTAAATGGTCTGCATATTCATATATTATATCCAATACATTTATTAGGCAACACATGGTAAAAAGATTTGGTTGTTTTTTATCAAATGTTTTGAATTTTTTATTGTTTTGGTTTTTAACAAGTATGGGAAAGAAATCCTGCCAATTAGGGAAGTGGAAATGTAAAGTATTCACCAGCAAACTATTTAAGCATAAATCTGCCTCATAAAGCCTACTGTGACAGGCTACCAACCCACAGATGTCAGGGTCTCCAGGTCAAAAGAGGGCAGCGGCTGCCCCCTGCAGTGGGTCACAAGGCTCCTAACACCAGACAGACCTCCAAAGCCCATCCCTGCCGCTCCAAAACCCCCTGCCAAGCCACCAGCCAGTTGATCCTATGGCTTGAAAAATAACTTGAGACATTTCTTGCAGTGGACACAACCCAGGAAATCAGGGTTCCCTGTAGCTCAACTCTCATCAACCTGTCTCAGCTGGCCTGTGTGCCTTATTTTAATGGATGAGGGGATAAGTTATTTCTGTATTAGCTTATCTTGTCAAGTAACATTTTATCCAGGTGCAGAATCCCATAGAGTTTTATTATGCATATTACATAAACATAAAAAATGGACAGAATAATGTCAACTGAGAATGTATGACTCCAGTAATGAGTACACAATACAAGACACCTACCTTTCATCAAAGTAATTATTTGTTTTATGAAGATATTTGTGTTTAGTAGATAATTTTGATGCAGTCATGCTTGTAAATATACATGAGAAATACACTAGGCTCAATTTAGGTTTTTAATCTGAGAAACATAAGTCTTCATATAACTTGACCTCCAATTGAAATAGTATATATTTTTTATTCATTCCAATCATGTCATTTCATTAACTTCTTAGCCAGTTATTCTTTACTCTTTACTGGATTTCCATATGGAAACCCCCTTTTAGGAAACCAAAACTCAAAACAGTCCTGAAGGAAGCAATGTACATGAGCAATCCTCCCTTGAGCTACATTGGTTGTAACATTTCTCCTGCTTGGAAAAAACTCATTTCCTCTCCTGATTGACACTTTATCCAGCTATTTTGTGTCACATTCTTAGGACTGTTCTATGGTATGTTCTGTTATATGCATTTGAATTACTGCTAAATGTTAATGTTTAAAAGCCTTTAAAAGCAATGCTTATGAAAAACTGGTCAAATTTTGTGTATGTGTATGTGTATTTGTATGTACATATATTTATATCAAAGTTCTTCCTTTGAAGAGAACTGAAGTGTGTATGCATGACCACATGCATGTAACAACTGGAAGGATTTTCATCATTAATTACACCTCAAAATTCAGAGATGCCTGGAGGACAGGAATTAGATTAAATAGATGAAAAGAATAAAGGAAAATAGCAGAGAGAAAGAACCCTTTGTAATCCTCTCTCACTCAATTTCTATGTATTATAGCTATAATTGCTTCCCTGATGATAAAAAGAAATGCAGGATTAAAAAAAAAAAAAAGTAAAAAAAAAAAAAAAAAAAAAAAAGCACAGAGTAGGAGAAGAGGGTCTTGAGGTACATAAACTTAGCCATAATCAGCACCTCTGGAGCAGGCTGAGCAGTGCTATCAGTTTGCAGGAGCAGTCCTGCCCCCCTTGAACGAGGGGAGACACTCCAGCAAGTGGCTGTAGCTGGGCTGCTGAGGACTGCCTCCTGCCCTATGCTGATTCACAGCCCTCTGGGAGAGCTGGAGAGGTCCAGAACAGTGTCAGAATATAAACTACAAACAAACATCACAAGCCAGTATTTGAACTTCTCTATTGCTTAGTAGCATGGATACACCAGGGTGGCTGAAGCCACAACAAGCAGATCCCTTAGACAAGTATGGAAAGGATGGCAGGGAAGATTAAAACAGTTCTTGGATGAATGGGAAGGGTTGCATTTTTATAGTGAACAAACTTCAGAGTCACATGTATGAACCAGCTATTGAGAGAGCACTTGAATAGTGGAAGGCATCAAAGAATGGAAATAAATGTAGCAATGCCAGAAGCCAAATTCAAAAGGAAGCATAGAATGAGTGATAAGTGCTGTGGTGCAAACTTCCAAGAGAAAGCCATTGTTCCTGAATTTTGAAAGGAGAGTCAGCCTGAGAATTTTAATAATGAGATTCACCACTCACCAAAAGTCAAAATTGCATCTAAAAACAAATTTACAAGCAGAACCACGAGGTAAGTTAACACCTTCCAAAGCCCTGTGTTCAGAAAAGCTTAATCATAACAATATCTTTGGTCAATGGGCCTTTTGTTTTGTTTTTGGGCTAGGGTTTAGCTGAAAGGGAAACCACAGTTTGCAGAATGATAAATAAATGCTTTTTCTTTTTTTTTTTTTTTTTTTTTTTTTTTTTTTTTTTTTTTTTTTTTTTATGAGAGAACACAATGTTCACACTAATTGTAAAAACTTCAAGAAGCCTCACACTTTTTTTTCAAAATAGTTTTAAACTCATTTTGTTTAAATTCAGTTTTTGACAGTTGTAATGTAAGTACTGTTAATACTGTTCCTCTAATCTGTCAACAATTTTTATGCCCTTAAGAATAAAAGCATAGAAACCCCACCTTCTGGATTTCCTGTAGCTAACCCTGGTTTCCACCAGTTGCTCTAGATTCTTCTTTCTGCTTCATCCCTAACATAGACATTGCTCATATATAATTTTTAAGAGCATTTTGGTGTTTGGGTATAAATTGCCTTCATATAGTGGGAAATTACCAAATAAATTCTTCTCATTAGACTGTATTGTTATTATTCTTTTTATTCTATCATCATGAAAATAACCCTCTGACAAGCAGAAGTTTCCTTATAGGTTATGGAATTTTCAGTGGTTATGGTATTTTCAGTGGAGAGTAAGACTAACGTTCATCAGTACAGTGTCTCCATGCAACTGGAAGACACCAAATTTTCTCCCCATCTTCTAAATTTCAGGATAGTTAAATACAATGTCTTGGTCATTGCTGTTACAAAGTTGGATTTTTCTCCATCTTTGCTAGTTATTCACTACTTTTAGATTGAATCTTTATTTTGCTGGGAGCGTTTGCTGGTTGCTTTCATGTTTGCACAAATGTTTACTGGGGAGGAGCAGCCTATTTTTCTTCTAGTGCATGGTTTCACATTGCAGCTGCTGTTTGCTGGTGGTCTCTGTTGCTACTTCTCCCTAATTTGCTTCTGGTTTTTGGAGCTCTTCCAGCAAAGTGGGGGGGGGGGGGAATTAAATTCTTACCTTTTTTGCATGGGAGGGGAAGGGGAATAGGCAGGGGGAATTTTTTCTTTGTTTTTATTCTTTTGGTCACTGTTCAAATTGGGTACCTTACTGAGAAGTGAGAAGGATCACTAACGTGTGCATCACATACCATTCCAACACATGGCTTTGGGGAATTTTTTTTGCAATTTTTTGCAAAAAAATTATAATCCGATTCATTCCAAAATCAAAAATAATTTTTCAGGAACACACTTTTATGAGCTGGTTAAACAAGGAAATCTAAATCAAACCTACATTAATTTGGGGTATGGTTTAGAGCTTGGGTTTGAGGCAAAATTCAGATTGGGTTGCAAGATTGTCTTCATACATAACAGTGGCAAACTCATACAATTTCTTCCTTCTTGGAACACAATCTGATGAAAACGGAATTCAGTTGTGTCCAAATTGGAGCTATAAAAGACCCATTCTAATTTTGTATTTGACGAAGGATGAAAGACACAGTGATGGCTTAGAACACAGTGTTCACATTTGATCCTTTCTCTCTGATACTGGAAATATTTGGACATGAAGTTCTGCATTTGACTCATATCTATCCAGAAATGATAGTGAACCTTGCCAGCCAATGGTAAGGCAAGTCTCTCCTCAGCTCACTTCAATTTAAACAGAACATATCCAGTAAATTAAAACACTAAGCAATAGGAAATACTTTTAAGTGAAGAAATAATAGTCATAAAAACATCTTATGCTGGATTTTCAACTGTCAGAAAGAATGATTTTGCCATCTATATCATCATTTACAGAAAATATAAATGCAGTTTTTTACCACCACCTGATTCTATGGTAAAAATTTTCTCACATCAAATTCTCAGACTCAAAGACCATTGCAAATGGCAGCCTCTGACTGAGAGGTGGATGCAGAAACTCGCTTCCCAAAAGTGAGGTGGCAAAAGAATCTTTAAGGAATCTCTTTTTGTATAGATACCAAACAAACACCAATATTTATGCATTTTTTTACTGAAGAGTTTTTAACTCATACATTCTTAACTGTTCCCCTGCATAAGTTATTTTCAATGAAAGAGGTTTTGTTTTTTTTTTTTATTATCTATTAGCATCCTAACTGTCTTGCTATTTGTTTCAAGCAATTAAGGGAAATATAGTGTTGCATTCTATGACTGAAGTACTAAGTCCAGTTTCTGGTTCTGTCTGAGTCCTATTTACTTCATAACCTATAGCAAAATGCTTAGTTTCTCTGTTGCTAAAAGTTTATATTTCATTCACCTTAATTTTTTTTAATGCACTTTAAAATTCCACTCAAAGATTCATGTTTTCTGGATAAGCAAATATTTTCAGTAAATAATTTTTTGTGGTGGCTGGAGTCTGGAGTGGAATTTCATCTAAAGCCCAAGAGTTCCCTGGTGTTCAACCACATTTTTTGATTGGGACTTGGAATAAGGTTAAATTTCTACATATTTACGAATTTTGGTCTTAGTGTAGCAGATACCAAGGAAATACTGTATTCCATGAGATACTTAGACTTCACAGACTTCTACTAAGTTGGATGGTCCCCATTGTATTTTTCCCTCTGCACTGCCTTTTTGAAACCAGCTCAGACCTCCCACTTTGGTCTCTCTTCACCTCTGTTGAACTTCCCAGTGGCAGACAGTCTTAATTTCCTTTCATGAGAATTACAACCATCTTGCATGTGGGAACTATCTGCCCACTTCCCATTGTTCTTTCATGTTCTGTGCTTCTGAATGCAGATGACTTGCCCAAACTGCCTTTCCATCTCCATTTTCCAGGTTATCCTGACTTCACTGGTTCTTGTATCAATATGCCTGGAGAGATGCAGTCTCCCTACAAACAGTCATTTCATTTCAGTTTATTGCTTATGGATATGTCCTTTTTCTCCCTGGGTCCCACTTCTTGAAAAGACAACTTGACATTTACTTTATTCACTATTTTGTTTCAGATCCTCTGTCTCATGTTCTTTCCATCTTGTACTGGCCTCAGAGTGCCACTGTAGTACTGAGGGACTCTTGCACCAGCTGTATACCAAGAAAATAGATTTTCCCTCCACACAACATCAACACAAGAAATAAAGTTTTTTCCTATCATTTCATATGCCACTCTCCATGAAAATTTAGGAAACTCTTTCTCAATTCCAGGGTGAATGACAGACATTTTGAAAATATTAAAATCACAAAGTTAAAGTTAATTTTGTTCCAATTTAGGCATCTAAATTTACTAAGTTAGTTCTCTGACAGATTCATTACAAAGTCCCCTCTCAGTCAAAAGCAGATTATCATCTCACCCAGTGATAGATTCTGATCACCAACCACAAATATACAGGAACATTGCATAGCAAAGATCATAATTTTCAAATTACTGTGCTTATTTCAGTATTGGTGGTATGAGTGGTGTAAGGGAAGAAAAATTTATCAGACTTGTAAGAACAAATAGTTTACCTCAACATTATCCTTAGAAATAAATGAAGGTGGATTTGTTGTTTTGTTACTGTTCTTCCCTCCACTAAAATTTTTACTTCAACTGTTGAAACTAGAAAAACAAGAATCATCTAAAAGCAGGCATTTCTGGTGGAAAGTTAGGAACAAACCCTGCAATAAGTAGTAATAGCAATAAGTCTAGAAAACATTTGCTGTTGTATAACACACAAAGCTCTAGCTTAGTGAAATATATACAGAAATGTGGAGGGATTAACTTGATTTTTGCAACTTCCCCTGGCTAATAAATTCCACAATATTTACGGACAGCAGGACAGTCTTTATGATGTGCTGTCAACAAAAGTTCTAAACAAGAAAATAAATTTGGACAACACTTTATATTCATAAAGTATGCACAGGGTCAGCAAAGCAGCAATTTTTATTTCCAGGTGAAAGACCATACATGTGTGAAGGCACACAAAGTGCATAAATTTTGGAGGAAAAAAAAAAAAAGAATCCAACTTGTAATTTTATGTTAATGTATCCTTAGAAACTTCAAACGTATAATAGGTCTTTGTTTAAGGGTTAAATTCCAACAAAATTAATTTCATTTGTCATTTACTGCAAACATCTTAACTTCCAAACATTAATTATTATTGAAATGTTTATAATCCTGATGCTTAATCTTGCCATTGGCTTGAGTTTTCAGGGGCTTGATCCTGAAATCTATATCTCAAAATGTTGTTGGAATTATCTATTTGATTAAGATAATTTCTGAAGTTTCTATTAAGATTGTGCTGGTTTTATCTACCTGGAAAAAGATAATTTTGTGCACATTGGTTAGAGAAGCCATGTTTCACATTTTAATGTCTATGGAAATATTTTAAAGCACAAATACATTGCTATCTGTTCCTGCTCCTGCTTTTCCATTTGTTAAAAAATGTGTTTGTTAAATAATCACTGTTTATCATCCTATGTAATATCCAGACGGTCAAAACTGTTGAAATGAGATCATCATCCCAAACCTTCACAATGAGTTGTTCATATAAATGCACCTGTATTGAAAGTAACAGGCTTGTGGAGAGGAGGGGGAAAGAAAAACATTAATTTTGGCTAATCCTGGGTGGTCTCTTTACCCATGTTAGATTAAATATGTTTTTTTCACAACAGGTGACTTTTTAATTGTTTTCTTATGGCAACTCATTTATTCTAGAGGTTTTTGTTTGGCTAGTGTTAGTTTGTAAGTTAATGACTGCATGACAACCTGCTGAGTACAGGTGGCAAAAGGCAAGATGAAGAATGTGGATATTGCTTCACGTGCACAGGGCCAGTGGTGTAGAGCAAATCCTGTTTGCCTTGATCATGTGCGTCTTCCCTGTTGGTTCATGGTTTGGAATATGGGATGTCCTTACCTCTCCAAAGCCCAGAAACATGTTCAAAAAAGGGAGGAACAAAGCAGGCAAATACTGAAGATGATATTTAGTGTGGGTTTCACAAAGTATAATTTTTGTTCTCTGGAATGCCATATTTCCTTGATTTACATATTACCTACACCAAAGCTTTCATCTGCTTCACTACTAGATTTTTTTAACTGAGCAGGCCAAGGGGAATGCTAATGGTGAATTGTGAAATTCTTCTTCATCACCCCAATTGGATGCATATATGTTATGTCTTTCCTATCATCATCCTGGCTTCTCTGCTGTTTATGCTCCAAATCATCCGTTCTAACAAAGGAAACTACAGGAAAAAGCCAAGAATTTCCTGGCAAGATTTGGTAGAAAAAAACCCTATTCTTACTTTCAGACATAAAAAGCTGAAACTCCATATCACGGCTTACAAATCACTGCTGGCAGTAAACAAAATAACAGGGCAGAAGCAACAACAAAATAATTAAAACCAGGCAGCACAGACTATGCTAAACTGCAGGACAAAAGCTACACAGAGAGTATCAGCTGTAGAAGAAACAATTAACCTGGCTAATGGGTCTGATACTTACATACCTCCCTTTCTGTCACAAAAAGCATATGGTTGCAATTAGCTGGAATAAAGGAAATACCATCTGAAGCCCCTGTTTTCCGATTGGGATGACCTCTGGCCCAGTATGAAGACAGTTGGAATTATTTGCTTGGTGTTGGTTAGCTTCATATGTAGTAGGTGGGGGGAAGTTTGAAGATAGACAAGGATTTGCCAAGTGTGTTTAAGGTACAAAACTATGCCTTACCACATAACAAACTGAGAGAGCACTTCAAGGAAGTTGGAACTAAAGTAAACATCCTGCCAGTTCCAGAGCTGTTACAAAAGAATTCCCAAGCAAAAAGACAGGCAAAATTCACAGGTTACTACTTTATTCTCATATGTAAGTACTAGTGGCACAACAGGTTCTCAGTAGTGTGAGTGTAAAATGTTGGGAAGGCCAGTTTTCCATGTGTCAGACACACTCAGACCCTTGTCACAGAATATATCTTAGAAGGCAGAAACACTACAACTTTTATTCAGGTCAGATGGCTGTCTGCTCTGTCTTCCTTCCTGATTCTCTGCTCTGCCTCAGATGGTTCTGCAGGATGTACATAGAACTTCTCTTCTTGTATTTTCAAGTGGTTGTAATCTATCTAGTATGTCATTTTACTGAGTCATCTTTTTATGAGAAAAAAAAAAATTCTCATGTAGAAAAATGTACTTTCTTGAAATAATTGCAACATTTTATCATCTTTAAAACTATCACAGGCAATGAAAGTGATGCATTTGCCTTTCAAATTCTAGATATCTGTTTATAGGTTTCTAAAAAGCTCTTAGTTTTTAACTTCTGAGGAAAAAGTAAGGTACTCCTATTTCATTGTTTGAAGACAAGGTGGGTTAGTTTTACTCAGTTCAGCAAGACTTTTCTATGATATTTTTTATTTTCAAATGTACATATAGAATGACAAAATTAACTCAAAATGTATGTTTAACTGATATGAAAAACAAAATCTGTGAGAGTTTTGCAGTCAGATCTGCTACTGGTTTTATACAATTTAATAAAAAACATTGCAGCTATTATGTATGTGTTTCTTTACTATATTTTAGATATGACATGAAAAAATATGGGAATCCATACTTCTAATACTTCTATGGTAACATACTAATAGATGTTTTTCATCTTAAAGGTCTCAGATTTTATATGCAAATAAGTGACTGTTGTTTTATTTAGGTTTTTTGTCAGTAGAACCTAGAATGATTGTTTAGTCTTATTGTGTAAACAAATGTAGTTCAGTCTTATTATTGTTATNTTATGTAGTTCAGTCTTATTATTGTTATAACAAAAGATTGTGGTTACCTACCCCCAAACCTCCACAGCTTCAGTATTTCCATTCTTTCAGATACACTGGAGTTATCCAAAAAGAAACAACGGTGGAACATGTTTCAGCTTTTCTTTTTTTCAAAGGCAGAAGCCATTAAGTCTGGAAGGATGCCAGGTAATGATAATCATCAGTCCTTCTGGGGCTGTTTTATAACTTTGCAGCTGTATTGTTGGCTACGATTTGAAGTCCCAGAGATATTGCTTTTTTGTTTTTGTTTTCCTGTTGGATTGGATAGGAGACACTATTCCTTAAAAAAAAAAATTTAAAAAAAAAAAAAAAAAAA
>WEIU01014790.1:0-16256 GCA_013389925.1 Aegithalos caudatus
TATGGCTATGTAAACAAACAAACAAGTGAATAGATAGACAGATGCTTAACATGGATCGATGTTATGCATTGCATAACTGCAGTTTCCATCACAAGAGGAAGGATTTAGGACTTACATTTTACAACTGGCAACCAATTTTATTGAAATCTATAAAATGTAAATGGATGAAGAAATTTTTTAAGCTGGACTGAAGGATGCCTTCTGATCTTCTCTTAATGCTGAATATTTGTAGTGGTTTTGTACAAGAAAAAAAAAAAAAGAAATAAAAGCCTTGGTAGTTGCGACGCCTAGCTGTAAACAAAACACACTGGGACTTTGGCGAAATCACTAAATCACTTAGCACAGGTTGTTCCAATACTTTTATATTGGAAGTAGTTTGAAAGTGCAACATAATAGATACTATTGTAGCATTTCATTCTAGAAAAATTAATATTGAATGAAATTATTTATAGGTCTACAGTAACTTCAGAAGAAGATACTTTAAGCAGTACATGTTGACTGTGATCCGTTCAAATATTATTGTTTAGCTGTGAGCTGAAGTATTTAAGTTTTCTTGATCTTTGAAACCTGCAATATCTTAAAGAAATATCCAGGAACAAAGATAATTCTTTCAGTAATCTATAATATCCACACTCATAATTATAATGTGTAAATAAAATTCAATAATTTTGATCAAACCCTAGTTGCTGACACAGAAGTCCAAGAATCTTTTTTTCTTTTTTTTTTTCTTTTCTTTTTCAAATACACAGCCTGATGATAAAACAAGTGTAATTTAACAACTCAAAATTAGATGGCATCTTACACAGAGGCCTCACATCTGTGTCACTTCTTCACAATTCAAAGAAAATGTTATAATTTTTGTGCCACATTCTCTATTTTTTAATGTTTGAGTTTGTCAATATAAAGCTGTAATAAAGCTGTGATGGAATATTTTCCTGGGAGACCCATAACACTTGGTGTGCCAAATAAAAATAAGCAAAGTAAAAATGCACACATTATTAGCTTGAATTGTAAAATGAGCGAAAAAATTGAAAATAATGCACTCAGATATGTTAGCAGGATTTTTTATGAACAGGAATGTTGAAAGTTTAAATACTATTTTTTCTCCTGTTTGCTGAAAGTACTCTCACACTTATTCTTTTACTCTTTTTTTAGTCTATCTAAAAAAATGGTTTTGTCTGGGTTTTCTCTTTCCTCTTCTACGGTCAACATCTCCATCTTCATTTTAGACCCTCTATTTTTGACCCTTAAGCTCACACTACCATGAAAATTTTCCTTCCTAGTCCTTGACAGAGAAGCTATTCCTTCACTTAATACAAATTTATGAGCACACCTATTGTACTCAGTCAGCGTTANAACAGAAGCATGTTTCATCTTCCACCATCCCAAATATAATATGTTATATTATTATAGGTAGACTATTTTACTTCTCTGAAATAGGAGGAAACCTCAAGAGTGAAGCCAACACAAAGCTCAGTATTGGCTTAAAACTGTGATAGAGGCTTGTGTTGCTAATGACACTGGTAAACCAGCTTCTCATTATGCTTTCATAACATGAGGGTTCTAAAAGGTAAAGGGTAAAATACTACCTGTTTTATGATTAATGAAGGTTTTCCTGTTGAATATATAGAAGTAAGATCTCATCCCAAAGGTTTTGTTGTAGGAAATTACCTGATTTATTTATGAAATACCTTTTCATTACAGGTGTGCATCAGATTAGTAAATATGAGGGCTACAATCAGGACAACCCAGGTGGGCAATTCTACTGTGTATAACAATGCTGTTACTTTATTATATGAAGAGTATGAGCAGTGGCTCAGAAGCTACAAATTTTGATCAGCCCCCTTAGTTTTACATTGTTTTTTACAGATGCTATACTGTAGCCTAAGGAATGGGATATTTAAATAGGTTTTTTTCTAAAATTAAAACGTGAACAGTTATTATTTTTACCTTAGATTGTTCATTCTCTTTGTCTTGTCAGCTTGTGAAGCCACAGTCACCTACCAGAAAATTTACCCTTGCCATGGATTGCCTTTGGCCCCAAGTCCTGCTTTATTTATAATATTCCTGGCTAGTAAGCCGTTTAAAATTTTGTTCACAGGCACACAACAAAGGCAACTAGGAAATCTCTTTGTCATAGTATCCCTTCTCTTGAAAAGATTAGTTAGAATGAAGTCATTATGTCACTAAAAACAGCAGCTTTGATTAACATTTTACACTCATGAGAATAACTGTTTGGATTTAATTTAAGGCACAACCCTTCCCTCTAAACAGTCAAAACTCCAAGGTACATAATATCATACAGAGATGTAAAACTAGTATGGGAATAACTTGCAATAAGAGATGAAGTAGCCATTAAAATTAATTTACTTACAAAATTCCATTGTGAGTTCCCCTTTTTGTGTAAAAATTAAGTGCCTTTACTCCTTGGTCACTATTTAAAATGTATCAGAACATAGCATAAATTTCTCCACCACTGTCAAGAACTTGCATTAAGCTCTTTACGCAAGAAAAAAATGCAAGAAAAAATTAAAAAACTGTATATGAAAATATCTTGAAAATAAACATAGTCATGAAAAGCTGGTTTTGTTTATCTTTTTCTTTTAATTGAAACCTAATTTACCAGTTAATTTCCCAGTTAACTTTCCAACTATTCTATGCCCTGAAAATAATAGAAAGAAACCTGTAAATTAATGGTTTCACTTTCCTTAGAATTCTGAAACATCAATTTCTCATTAATAGAAAGATTTAGAGGAAACCCAGGCTTTTAAAAATCTTTGTCAGATGACTTTTGTTGGTACAGCATTTTGGCACTCTGATGGCACAGATTTTCCAACACTGTGGGTATTGCTTGAAGGATTTTGAGATACCTTATTTCTTGTACATGTTCCCTTTTTAATATTGCTGAGTTTGTGAGCAATTTGGATTTCAGAGCCACTCTATCTTTCAAAATCTGTTTGTAGGCTTTCATTATGAGATTAGTAAGACTTTACTGAATGCTAATGATGCAACAATGTATAGCAAATAATATTGAGGTATTGAATAATTGACTTTACAGTAACATATGTTTTCAGATTCTCTTGTGATTTTCTCTCACTTAAAAAATGATCTATTTCAGATCACCCAGAAATGGTTGTATTTTCTAGTAGAATACAGAGAAGGAATGCTATGTTTCCAGTTCTTGTTCAAAACCTCTTTTACCTGCTAATGGTGAAAGGAAATGCCCAAAAGTACCTGGCACAAGGGTCAGGACCTGGTGTTGTTCTCCTGTTAATAACACGTCTTAATCATCAGGTGACAGAATCAGGCTCCTTATTTATTGTTGCCCACCCCTCCCAGACTGAAGTGATGCCTGTCTGGAATAAGTAAATTCTATGGCTCTGCACAGGCAATTTAATGCACTCTCAGTGACCATAAATACAAATTCTCTCAAGGTGAGCGAAGGTGGGGCAGAACACAATTTTCTCTGTCTGGAGTGCTCACCTGAACCAATTGGTCTGGGGATACTTCTAAAAACTGATTTTTAATGCTGATGTTTGAATAGTAAGTAATCTGAATTTCATCCTACAGCTCTGAATTTTGGCAAAGTAAATTTTTCCGAGCTGGCTAAACTTCAGCTGGGTACAGCTCATGCTCCACACATACTGACAGCAACAGTGTGTATTCTTTACTGAGAGGCAAGAAGCATTGTCTCAGGGGCAGGATAAATGCAACTATGACTTCTGAGCTGGGCCATGGTTCTTCAGCTCAAATTGCAGAGAGGGAGGCTCGTGTCCATCCTAACCAAGACAAATGTGTCTGAAGTCTGCCTGCATTACACTTGGGTAGAATATGGTACTCTTAATGTTACCTTTAGAGATTTTGGATTGAATTCTTCCTTTTGTGGGAGTTAATATGTGACTTTTATGGTTTCACTTAAACTTTTAAAAATATGGGATTTGGGAAAGGATAAATGGGATTCATATCAAATAGTGTGAATAATTTCACTCAGAAATCATGAGAGTTGATAAAGTTCTCCAGCTTTAAAATGGGGATAAAAGGTATTAAAAGAGTTCAAATTTATTTACAATGTGAAAGACCGGATATGTGCAACCTACATTAGGCAAAATCAGATGGAGCATTATCATTACATTAAAATTGTCAAGATAGAAAGCGATGTACTATGACCTTACAGAGTAGTCTGCTTTTGGTCCAGGACCATTTTAATTAGTTTTTTTTGCAGGGTGAAACACAAGAGGAGTAATCTAATTCAAAGAGGGAAAGATTGGAGAGGAAACTGCAAATACTTTTGAGGTAAATGTTTTTAATGAAAGAGCTTTAGAAAAATATCATCTTGGTGAGCTGTAGAAACTGCTACTGTGTTTAAACCTAGGTTCAATTACAAATTTATAATATTCGCTCTTCTCTTAAAGGAAAATCAAAACCAGGAAAACTTTGCAGAGAAAGGAAGGAAGGTATGATTATACATAATTTGGTTTTTTTCTTCCTTCATTCATATTTAATAAACACTTGTTGCAATTGTGATTAAGGTTTCATTTTTTCAATAACACCTTATAATGAAATAGACAATGGATACTGCAAGAGCAAAATCAGGCTCTGAGAAAATACATGTAACACCCACCTTTTCTAAAGACAACACTTCTATTACATAGTTGCTGCATTTAAAATAAGACATGCATGCATTTGTAACAATATTGTAGATATTGAATGATAGATCATAATTTCTTTTTGTCTTTCTAATACTAAAAAGTTGCAACAACTGTTGAGGTAATACAAATATACTGGCACCTGTAAAACTAATCTCACTGAGTTGTGTCATAAGTAGCAAATACTCATCATATTTTAGTATAACAGCCTGCTTAACTTACAGAAATGTCACATAACCTTTTTCAAAACAGAAGAGTCAAGCTTTTAAACTTAGTATTTTTACTAGAGCATATATTTATATCTCAAAACATAATTCTTTTTATAAAGCTGCAGCAAAACCTTTGTATTACAAAGTTGGTGAATACGAGGTCTTAACTATGGTATTGCACACCTTTAACACATTCTTAACTCTGTAATACTAAATGTGTAATCAATAAAAGCTCATTAAATATTCTCAAGCAACAGGAATGACAACAAAAATCCAACAAAAAAGGCCAGTCTAAT
The DNA here is from genome assembly GCA_013389925.1 of Aegithalos caudatus. NCBI lineage: Eukaryota > Metazoa > Chordata > Aves > Passeriformes > Aegithalidae > Aegithalos > Aegithalos caudatus. The sequence goes on from WEIU01014790.1 coordinate 5,152, forward strand.
GGGGGAAATTTGCATGTTTTAAACAGCCAGTGGAAGGTCTTGTCCATCAAAGTCTATTTCAATTCCGAGGGCACCATTGACAAGCAGCTCTGTGCTTCACTAAGAGACACTGGTCTGTGAACTGATTTGGAGGTCACCTGTCATTTTGAAGACACGATCAATACAATCCCGAAACGGTCCTCAGATTCATTTAATAAGTGAGAAAGGAATAGGTCAGTGATGCCCCAGTGAGTTGCCTGTTATTTTCTGAAAGGCTTTATTTTTTTTTTTAATCCATGTACATCAAATTCCCTTTGTGCTTTTATAAGTAATGGAATTTGCGTACTTTCACACTGAGAAAATCTCTGAAGAAGACATATTAACACGTTCTTTAATAAAATATGGGTGAGATTTCCCATATTTTCACGTCCATGAACTTGTTTTTGGTTTTAAAATGAAAACAAGCCCTTTCAGTGATTGCTTAACGGTTTTTCAGTCTTACACCAGAGAAAATAACATGAAGTTAATAGCAGGAGGCAAGGAGAACTTAAATGGCATTTCTGATTTTATTTTTGAAACTACTGAAGTCTACAGGTAATAAATGGTGTTTAAAATAAAAAAGAAAATGTCTTGCTTAACCAATTGTCAAAACCATTATTTTTTGTTAAATGTGCCTGATAAAAACAATACTTTATTTTCAGCTGAAAACGTTAATTTAATTTAAGCCCTTTGCATGAAAAAAATATTATTGCTGCTTTGTGACAGGAGGAAATAAAAGTTTGCACAACAGCGATGAAAAGTGGTTTTCTACCCATGATATCTAACCATTAAATTGATTGCTCCTCCTATTTTTGTCTACAGGTGGAGATTTAAAAATTGCACATATTTTCCTGAAAACACAGAAAGTATTTTGCAGAGTACTGTTAGAAAGTAGCAGCAGAAATTCACCAAGCTTAACTGAGGGACCAGTTCTCAGCAGAGACAGCACTCTTGAGCTGCACATGTGGTCCCAGGCGAGCACAACTGAGAGCCCTCACTTCCCACTGTCTCTGGGTGGCTCAGAAGGAACCAAACATAAGGGAGTAAAGAATGAGAGGAGAAACCAAAAGCAGGTGGAGCCCAGACTGGGGGGTTCCAAAATGTGGTGTGCTCTGGACCACTGGAGGATACTCAAAGTAGACACAATGTAGACCCTTCTTCCTCACCTTGTCCCTTTTAAAGATAAATGAAACAAACCTGTGCATATCATCTTGGCACATGCCAAAACATCTCACTCACAGCTACCTATTAGTAACAGCCTGTCTTCCACCTGGAATGCAGCTGTCTCCTCTTAAATCCAATGAGATTCCTCCTCAGCAACTTTTTAGCAAAGTCCAATCCTATACACATCCATCATCCCTCATCTCTCGTGTCATTTGGTCCCAACCATTTGACCAGCCTTGAACTCTTGCTTTCTATGTGCTTCGCTGGATTGCATACCACATATCAAAGGTGGAAATTCATTGTAACCTGTTGTCAGAGCTCTGCTTGTTCTGCACAGTTAGCAGTTTAATGCTGTGGAAGAAAAATGGCACACACAGTGTATTTTGCCACAACTGCTGACTCCCCTGGCCTCTGTCCCTCAGACTGTAGGTCTTAAGTCCCAGAGCTGGATCAACTCACATGACCTCAGCAGTGGCTAAATCCTGGTGTTTTCCAAGGACTTTCTCTCAGTCTGCCTTGTGATGAAGTGCCTACAAGAGGTGAGCCCAGGGCATGACCACCTCGGTTGGTAAAAATGTCCCCTGAATGTGCAGGAGAATGCTGAAATAATTTCTAAGGGCTACAGGGTTTTGATTCAGGACTGTTTGTACACCGCTTTCTAAGCCACTTCATGCTGCCTGACACTGTATCGGAGGCAAGTAAGATTTCAGGACTGAACTTTTGTTTGGACTTCCTTAGCTTTTTGTTCATCTTTTTTGGATTGCAGCAACGTGTGCTAGCTGCCTCAGGGTTTGCCTCAGACGTGTGTGTTCTGTGAAGGATTGTTTGGCATCCTTGCTACTCACTGGATTCCCATCATATCCTGTAGGCATTACTTTTTCTTTGAGGTTCATATAAGACAGAGTTTCTCTGCTATGTAATATTACTGAGCATTTGTCCAAAATATGAACAGAGACCAAATCTTCAGTATAGCTGGGAATAAAGTAGCACCTCTTCATTGTTCTGAGGAGTCATCTTGAATACACGCACATCTTTTTATGACCTGTAATGTTTCATACACTTTTAAGGCTTAAATGTACACTTCGGTTATTTTTAATACCTGAAGTAATTTTCTTCTTACATTTCCCAGGTAATCATTTACCAAGACAGCAGTAGGAGCTGTGGGATATTTCTCCTGCCCTATGTCTAACTCTTCTCGCTCGCAGCCTACTCTTCTTTTAATGATCTCCACTTAAGTTGCAATTCAAATAATAGAAAAAGAGGTCCCAAAAAAACACATAAAAATTCATGTTTACTGAAAATTACTTTCCTTTGAAAACTTTACTAGGTCATCTATCTAGACATTCTTGCAAGGAATTCTGTTACGAAAGCAGACTGTGGTTGCCTTGTAAGAAGAAAATGGTGCTGAGATCCCAAACCCTATGCTTCTGTAGTTGGCATAGGACATAAATAGCTATCCCACGGGACAATTCTGCCTTGCTACACCAATTACTTCAGAACCACAGACCAAAAAATATGAGTCAGACTCATGACCAAGAACCAACAGTACTGAATAAAAAGGAAAACCAAAACCAGGTTTTGGATAGTGGATACAGTATGTCCCTAGCAGTAAACACGAAGTTCCATCTGGCAACCCACACAGCTGGATAACTGGTTTCATTTAGTACTGGGTCATATTGGAAGCAGGGGCTTGTGTTGAAAACACTTGCTCACATGCAGCAATTCAGTGGGTAAGTTTTGTTCCCTACTTCAAGTTGTTTGTGTCTAAGTAAAATTTCACTTAAATTAACCTACAATTCTAGTAGGAAAAAATAGTGGAGTTTTAAATTATTTTCTGAATCTACTGGTGCTAGTAGTAATTTGGCTTTCACAAGGAGAAAGAAGAGAACATGTAGATTAACAGTCCAATTGTGATTTTTTTTTTGTTCTCATAGCATTGGCAAGAATATATTGCCTCATGCTTGTACACCCTTAGAAGTTGTGTAGCACTTTTTTTTCTTTGTTTACTAGATAGGCAAAGCTGAAAACCATATTTTCTGAATAGAAAAATTTCTTCCAGTTTCAGCTGGAAACTCTTATCTTGAAAAGCCTTTATCTATTTCAAGAGCTGTTCATATTGCTAAAGTAGGAATCTTTCTTCAGGTGACAAAAATGAGCATATTCTGTTTGCTATAAGGAAAGGAATGTGATTTATATTCTCACCTTTTTGTACTTTCTACATTCTCTGCTGTTAAAGTGCAAGTATTTTAACTGTAGCAGTAGACATTTGCTCTTTTTATATAAAATAAAAACCTGTAGACATGCTTTCACCACAGGCACTGGTGTCAGTGGTTTCTCCAGATAAAAAGTCAGGGAAAAAAGAGTAAGTGTTCCCTGAAGAAAGGCAGTTGCACCAGGAACAACATAGCAATACCTCAACCTCGGACATATCTATTTAAATGTACTTGAGCCAGACAGAATTCTAAAGATACAATAAAGCTGTGCAACAGCCAGAATAGCTGTTAAGGCAGGCACAAGTGAAAGGGAGGAGGAGTGAAAAATCCTCAAATGACAATTGCTATGGATTTCTCTGGAGCGGTAGTTCTTGTGAGTCTCCCACAATATTGGCATTTAAAAATATTCTGAAAGACCCACTTGTGTAGTGCACTTGCACCCATCCCTACCTCTTTTTTTCCCTCCTTTTTCCAGTATCCAAAATATACTGATAAATTACAGAGTTAGTAGCAATTTATGATGAGCCAATGAGCCTTTCTCAGAGCAGTTGCAAACCTATTTATTAATTCCTGAATCATGGAAGTAAAGTCTTGCTCAAAATCTGAGTACCTTATTCATAAATAAAGTTATATGAGATGGAGAGAAAATAATTTGGTTTGGTTTATTAAAACTCCAGGTGGCACAGTGCATTCATCTACAAATATATTTTGGAAGTTTGTCTCACAGTGCACTGTGTACTGTACACATGAGAGAGATTGTTATTCTAAAAACAGCATGTGTCAATTCAGCATGGATTTCCTGGCATGAAGCCTGCGGATTCTTATTATTGTTATGGAAACTTGGAGGCTCTTCATCAAGCCATACTCCTAGCTAGACTAATCCCTGCTTTTTCAGTGTCTGGATGACCTAGATCACATCCAAGTATAATGGTGTGTCATATCCCATATAGCTTTTTATTAGGCAGCTGCACCCAAGCTACTGTCAGGAGCAGGAACTTGAGCTTTCCCTCCTCATAGTCATTCCTGATGGATATCCAGTCTCATGGGCCAAAACTCTACCATGGAGATGATCCAGCCAGAGACTGGTAGGGCAGGTGTTCCCCTGGTGGAGCCTAAGACATGTTGTGGTATGGAGGCTAAAAGCAGTGCTCACTTGAAGAAATTAAGAGTTATTGCTTTCTGCTGGCTAAATAGCATATAACATGGAGGATCTAAATAACTTCTTTATAACAGTTATATTTCCCAATAGTAGTGTCTCAGCTGGTACTATGTAAACAAATGCAAGAAAGACTATAGGGAGAATATCTATTATTATGCCAGATGCTACCTTTGAGGAAAATCATCCAGAAGACAGAAGCTACCCTCAATTCATGGGGTTTAGTTATTTCACTGAATCCTAGTGAATCTGGACATGGAAACAATATCATCTGTCTATTATATAAGTTAAATATGAGTAATATGAGATTTAAATGCTTCGTTTGGTTTTTTGTTTTGAGAATGGTCAAAGGGTCGGGAAACTAAATACTGAAAATGGAAAAATATTTGTAGTTATTAAATAATATCTTTTTCAGGACCTTTTAAAGGATTTTTTCCCATATTCTTTTAATACTGTGCTCACTTTAATCCTGCATTTGACTCATTTAGTCTATTTAACTCTGTTGTGCTTTGAATCTTCTGTGTGACACCAGCACTACGTGAATATTCCCCAACTTCCCAAAGCAATTTCCACTTTAAACATATTTCATGAGCATTAATGTTATTTTACAAAAGTACTTTATTGTTTTTTCTTCAATTTTCAAGGCAAGGTGCTTTTAGTTTATTTGTTTGTTTTGCAGGGTTTTTTGTTTTTTTTCATTTCTTTTAAGCTCTAATGAGGCATCACCCTTTCTTTTTTATCTTTTTTTCTTTTTTTTTTTTTTTTAATTGGAGAATTAATAGATTGGCAAAGGATCACAAGTACTAATTTTATACATTTTCTAAAAAGCTTTGTGGTGCTGATTATTAATTATCCTGTGAGTATTCTCTGCTCTTTTGGAACCTCATTTGCAGGGCACCAAGAAACAAGAAATCTCAGCACAAGTAAAATGAGTTACCAGACCATTGAAAATGCTTTCAATTGGGCTTCATCTGTTATGAGTTGAATATTTCTAGTGATCTGCTGAGTAACTTGCACCTCATTCAAAAGGAACTGAAGAGGCTGCACATTTTGCTGGACTGCTCATTTCTTTGTGAGTCTCTGCCACTCTCACTGAACAACATTAATGACATTCTGGCTGGGGATTTGCACTTACCCTTGACAAATATTTTTGACTATAAGATATTTCTAGGCTGCTTGTAACTTGCCAAACATATCTTTTTAGAAAAAGAGCTACATTCCTAAGTCTAGCAGCCTGAGATGATTCATATACTTCCTGAATACAGATCAATGCTTTGGGTAGGAGAGGATGGGCTCCAACATTTGCTGTCAGTCAGACAATGAAACAAAGCAGATGGTGGACAACACTCTGCATTTTGCCTGGCAGTTTGGGGTAGCTATCTTGCTTTTAGCAAAAAAAAAAAANNNNAAAAAAAAAAAAAATCATAAATGGAATTGAAAAGAAGGAAATTACTGTCCCTGTGTGCACACATATGCATTTATTCCTGGTTTCTGCTGATTATAAGTCTCCCTGTGCGTACAAAACAGGGACCTCATTTTCCTTTTCCATTTGTCCAGCCTTGTAATTTTGAAAAACAATGGTGTTATACATTTTTAAATATACTTCAGACACAAGCGTCTGAGTGAATGGTCAAAATATTACAATATGGTGAGATTGTTTCAGGGAATATATATTCAGGTAAATTCTCCCAGATAGTAGTGTATAAACTATTGTGACTTTAATAACTGGCATCAATGTATCTGAAAATGTTACAGTTTAGGTTGAGTTAGTTTCTGTTAAAATACATTTTTGGTGCAAAAATAAAACTATATGCTATATGATTTTGATTTTTTTACCAATTCTGTAGCAATATAAAAACCCCATGATTTTAGTTGGGGGGTAAACCCCATGATTTTAGTTGTGGGGTTTTTTTAATTTTTAATGATAAGAAAAATATGAATACAAGTTCTAATAGTAAAGCAAGTAGGAATAAGTAATGTGATGACATGTGGAAAGTAAACTCCTAACAACCAAATAGGCATGGTCATCCCTCATGAATATATACCTTAGGGCTGGGGACATAAAGGTCTGTCCTCATTGTGTGAAGATAAATTAGAAGAAAATCCAAATCAAGCAGTAATTAGTGTATATATACCACTGCACTACAGGGATTTCACTTAGGATTGCAGTCACATTAGGTTCTTAGGCAGTGAAGAAAGAAAAGACACTGTTGCCTAAAAGCCTCTTTTATGACATCCTAATTTGCACTGTTGAGGTCTTTGCTACTTCCCATTAACTATAAATGAAGCCATGGGTGACTACATTGCTGCCTTAGGGATTTAGGTTATGTGCTACAAATAGGTGAAATGAATCAGATCAAAGCAGTCAAGTACATGGAACTGGTAGTGTGTTTTGAGATATCTGAGACTATGACGTGTATAGAGCACTTACACATCACTTTTGGGAATCTCAAAAGCAGACAGGAAAGCAGCTGAGTCCATGCAGTCATACAAGGTTTTAGCAAGTGCTTGAGAATAAGAGAGAGGCCAGGGGAGTAAGATGAAAGCATCACAAGGGTGTTTTTATCCAGTGAGCACTGCAGTGCCAGAGCAAGTATTAAAATGGTGCAATTGACATTAAAAAGTGAGAGAGAAAAGCAAATATCATAATGCTGTAGAATGTGACTGAGCATCCAAGGAAATCTTCAGTATGTTTACTTCACTTTATTTCAAAGTGAGCAGAAGCTACAAATTTGGAGAGGATATGCAGTACACATTGAGAGAAGACCAGAAACAATACAGCAACAAAAGTTGTCTTTTTTAACTTCAGTCAGGAAGAAGACAAAAAGAACCTTCAGAGAAGATGCCAGATGTGACTGGCGAGGGATTGCCTACTTTCACCTTTTAGCCCTGTCCTCAGTGGTCAGGAAACGTAAATTGAAGGGACAGTTCTTCAAGTCCCATACTCAGGAAATTATACCTAGGATTCATCTTCCTATATGAGTGGTATATTTGTAGAAATCTTGGTGTTATCAGTGGAATTTGAATACTATGTCGCATATATCAATTAGTCAAAAAGCATTACTTGCAATATAACATAGCTACTTCAACATCATATATTTGTTTTGAATTAACAGCTCTAGGATACAATGAGTGGATTCATGTTGAGATTGTGAAGCGTTAACTCCCTCTGTTGACTTTGGGCATGATTTCTTGGTTCATTTTCCTTGTATTGATTGGATTGGTATTTGTTTTTTGTGCTGTCTGAAATTTTGCTGTTTGCATTAAAGCAGGCAATATTTTCACCCTCCCTGTATCGTCCACACTCCCCCACCAGCAAAAGATTGATCAAGAAAGCACACTTTATACAGAACATTGGTCTAAATCTTCTGCCTTTAAAGAATTATCCTAAGGAAAACAAGTATAATATGTAAAAGTGTTCTGGCATCAAATACCTAAATCATCACTAAACCTGTTTTTTTTTGTGTTGGTTTTTTTTTTTTAAGTTCTGAGTCCACTCTTTCCCTCTGCCAACCTCTATTTCAAATATGAACATAGGAAACAATTTTTTGGAAGTGTTGATTTTCTGCTAATTATATTAATTTAGCTGAATCTAAGACATATACACTGTCAATAGCAGGAATCTTGCACCCAATTAAGATTCTTTTCACCTTTGATGGAAGCTTTACACATCAGATCTTTTAGAAATGTGCCTAAAAATCTGTTCTCCATTTCCCATTGGTATGGTCCTTTATTTTTGCTGCTGCTTCTTCAAAGGGCAGTACACAAGGGTCTTCATGGATGTCTTGGACTCTCAAGAATCAGGGATCAAGTCTGAGCCCTGGTAGCCCCTGGGCTATGGACAGAGGTCCCAGGGGTGGCTCAGTATCCTCAGAGACTCGGTGCCTACCTTTGCTGCCATGAATATCCTTACTCTTTACAGCAGCTTCCCAGCCTGGCCAAACACTTCTCAAAATCTGCGTGATTTCTTTCAGTCACCCTTCACTATTGGCTGCTCACTTGAATTCTACACCTGATCTGCTTTCACAGCTTTGTACTTTGCTCCCAAGAAGAGCAGAAAAAACTTATTTTGCCTTTGTGTTGGGGAAAGAAAAACTCAATCTTTTTCTTGTGGTGCTGAAAAAAGCTTTTTACTGATTTTAAAACTAAAAGTAACTGAATGTTGAGTAATCACTTCAAGGTTTAGTTTAAAATAAACAGTTTTCATCAGACCAGACACAAGAGTAAAGGATGAAAGGGTTGGGTTTTTTTTTAAAGATAGTTCATCTTGATTGAACAAAACATCAATAATTTATAAAACATTTGGCTAGACAGGTTAAAGCCCTTTCTTGGGTTTTTTTCTTGGGTGTTTCAGATGCCATTTGACTGTAAATGATAAATAAGAGTGTCAAGTTTTCCAAAAGTTCATTTGTTATTTAAAATATGTAAGCAGTCTTCCCTGGAAGCTTGAGGAAAAGTTCATCACACTGTGAACAATTTCCTGGAGCAAAACTACTATGTTTCTGAAGGAAAATGAGAGCTTGCAGGATATATCTATGGTCTCACTTTTAAAATATCCAACATTAATGATCCTGGATCAGACTAATACTTTTACACAAACTGACCCAAAAGTTCTTTGAAAGGTTCTGCTAGTGAGGAAGGGATATAAATCCAAAGAAATCAGTAGATAAATGACAAATAATTTCAAAGGGAGAAGCACTTCCTCTTAGAAGTAAGTCTAAAATCTACCTTTGGAAGGTTTTATTCCTTATTTTATGGAAGAAAGTATCAATTCCTTAGACAGTGCTAACTCACAGAGTTCTCTGTTATCTCAAAATTGTTCACTGATTTTGAGAGACACATTAAAAAAAAAGCTGAAAATTCTAGTAGAATAGGAGAACTAGCAATAAAACAATGATGGATCAAGTCTCAGATAATCAAGTCTGTTCCAGCTAAATTCAGCTAACAGCAGCTGTGAACTGTTCTGAAGAGGTTTTGTTGTGTAATTGAGAGCAGGAGTCAAACCTCAGTTGTGCAGCATCCTCACTGCTGGGAACACTTGAGACAATCCACCTGGCATCTTTCTGCCACATCTGCCTACAAGGACATTAATCTACTTTTTAAATGGAACACCATATCCATTGTTGTGTTATTCCCACCTTTTCTTGAGTGAGGAAGATTTACCATGGTATTAAGCATCTGGATACCGAGACATCTCATTGTCAATAAATTGGTGTCCTTTCACTTTACTTTGCTAAGAAGCATTCTTTAGTGTTGAGTTATATAGACAAAGTTAGCAAGTACAATGATAACATCTAATATGTTTTTCAGTTTTTCCCCATTGATCATCATCTGCAAACTCTTCACTTTATTCTTCTTCCTTATCAGATATCTTTTCAAAACAGTTTATTTCCTGAAAGCTTAAAATTATATGGGTAAAAATAATACAACTTCAGAGACTGGGAGCTTCTGGAGGTATAAAGCTTATTTTATACTGCATTCTTGGAGCATGTCTATAACATCATATTTATAGAATCATAGGATCAAGTAGTTCAAATTAAAAGAAATGTTTAAAGATCCCCTAATCCAATCCTTCCTTGCCATGAAGAGGGACATTTTTGAGTAGATAAGGTTGCTCAAAGCCTCATCCACCATGGCCTTGAATACTTCCAGAAAGGGAACCCCCAAAACTTATCTGGGAAACCTGTTGCAGCTTTTTACCATCCTCATCCTAAAACAATCTGATCCTTATGTGCAATTTTAACCCTTTCAGCTTGAAACCATATCCTATTTTCCTACGACTACACACCCTTACCAAAAGGCCTTTTCCAGCTTTCTTGTTGTACCCTTTTAACTATTGGAAGGCTGCATTAAAGTCTCCATGGAGGGTCCTCTACCTGAGGCTGAGCAATCCCAACTTTCTCAGCCTGTCTCCACAGAACATGTATTTCAGCCCTCTGACTCCTTCCTGCAGCCCTTCTCTGAAATCATTCAAATGGCTCCATGACTGTCTTCTGCTGAGAAACCCAGGACTGGATGCACTAGGGATTTAAGTAAAAAAAAAAAAAAAAATTTAATTTGGTTCAGTTGCACTGCCTGTGTCTTGTGCGACTCAATTAGCTATTTTGGTATGGCTATTGAATTATGGGGTGGACTGTTTAATGCTCTGTCTTGAAATATGATCCGGACACAACTGTACTACACCATCTGGCTTTGAATATTCAAGCCTGGTTTCAAAAACTGTTGCCAAAACCACCGTGTGGTGCTTTGTAGGGCCACAGCTTCATTGTTTTCCTGCTAAGGAATCATGCTCGCCCTGAAATATAGAGCAGGGAGACAGTAGGCAGCTCACAGAGCTGCATCTTGCCTGTGATCCTTAGAGGTGAATGAGGCTTCTGTGGAAGGAATGCACAGAAGTACCTGACCACTGCGTGGATGTATCTGGTTTCAGATGTTTACACAGATTTCAGAGATTTTCCAGTTTCTGAAGTGTCAAAAATAGAGCAAGGTTTTGGATGGGAGAAGAATCCACTAAGGAAAACTCCTCACTTCTCAAAAAGGCTTTCAGAAAAAAA
>WEIU01014792.1:5205-16131 GCA_013389925.1 Aegithalos caudatus
GTTATTGTAATAGTTAGTTAGTTAGTTAGTTAGTTAGTTAGTTCAACACCTAAATCCTGTTGCAGATTTAACCTTTGCTAATCTATGAGGTGGAAAGGTCTTCAGGAGACATATTTTGGTAAAGTAATACCTGAATAATGCCCTCAAAGTTATGAGATCTTAATTTGATCTCATAACCATTGTGCCTATTGTAATCATGAGAAAGCTTATTGAAGACATAGGGGAAAAGAAGTTTGAAATGGATAAAATTAGGAGGAAAATCATACTTCTTAAAAAAATTAATTAGAAAATTATTTACATCTCAGACAACAGTCAGCACTGTCAAAAGATAAGTATGTGTTTTCTGAGTTACTAGTAAATAGCAATAAAAATGGCTTTTGATTTTGTGTAGGGTATCACAAAGAGGCATTCTCCTGGCATATTTATTTTTGCATTTATTCAGGAAATAAAAGAGAAAGTGAGATTGGGGAAATAGCTCACTCTGGGGAGACAGTATCAGTCAGAATAAATAAATATGCCCAAAACAATAACAGAAGCAAATGTGGCACCAATATCACTGATAGACAAAGAATGCATTAATTCAGCATTGCAAATTACTTTTGCTTAAGGCAGATTTACTTGGTATACCCTCTTAATTATTGCTCTTCTCATCAGTTTGCAACTCAAAGCACATTCTCTCAGTAGCAATTAGGGAATGATATAATTATATGAAGCTTTAGGAACAAGAGAAAGCTTCTGAATCAAAATGCTAGAGTTTTTTGTTTTGTTTTGGTTTTTTTGTTTGTTTGTTTGTTTTTGTTTTTTTGTTTTTGTTTTTTTGTTTTTTAAGTTTGCATTGTAACAGATGCCTTGTGTACTGTCCATCTGGAGAACCCATTCCACATCTTCAGAGGCTCAGGAAGCAATCTGCATCAGCTGACACTTGATTTTTATATCATCTTTTCAACCCACCTTCTCTTTGAATGCTCAGCCTCTTCCCAGACATGGAGAAGACAGAAGTAGGTGGCTGGTGAATTAAAGGGTTCAGCTTCTTGGCTCCTGTTCATCCACAGATGGTTTCCCTTGAGGACATTCTGCTTATATAAACACACAGGCACCTAGAGCTCTAGAGATCTCTCTCAGTACCTGGCTGGTTCTAGAAGAAGCAGCTACTGTACAAAGGCAGGGAGCAGAAACATTTGTGTGTTTATCTGCTTTTGTATGTTCAAAGGATTAGAGGTCTATTAACATCTGTCTGTCACACCAGCAGAACAAAGCCTGAGAGCCTATCTGCCATCCTCACCCAGGGGCCAGGAGTCTAACTCACTCTTTTTTCTTCACTGACCTTCATGCACTGATGAGCTCAAACATTATTAAGAACATTTCTGTCTGAATCCACCTTTTAGTAAAAAGTCTAGGTTGTTTCAGCAGATCAACCCAAAAGACATGCAGGTTCATAGAAGTGCACTAATGTGAATATCTATCAATATATGTGGACTGGCTAAAGTTCAAGGTTTTATGGAAGCAGTTACCATAGTGAACTTCTCCTCAGTTTAAGAGTTTATAAGAAGACAAAAGTTTGCTGTCTTTATATTCTTTTGGCCAGTGAGTTTAGGATACCATCCACAAATGAAAAATAGTGAATTGCCTTCTCTATTCAGTGCTACAATTAGTTAATTCAGCTGGAGACCAGAATGAATACTCACTAAAGCTGTTAGTACTGTTAAAATCATTAAGATGACTGCGGTATTAAAAAAAAATTAACTACAGATATGGTACCTTTAATATTTTGGGTAGTCACTTTGATTCTTCCCCATCTGCTGTGTTTTCCATAATGACCAGTCCCATTTTCTTCTTAAAGACAAAACAAGAAATAGAGCACTTAGTTTGGAGAAATCCTAATTTTTTTCAACTTTAAATGGAAGAGTAGGTCTACAGTCAGCTGTAACAGCCATTTAACATAGGTTTATATTTTATGGGGCAAGTAAATTTTCCCAGTTTCATAAGTAGTAGTAATTTGATTTGTAGAAATAATAAAAAAAGAAGATAAATATTTCTCAAATCTATCAAAGAGGGAAAGAGTTAAAGGTTGGGAGAATTTGCCAGCAAGGAGACTATTTATTTACAGTTGGCCTCTGGAATCTTGATTTTTGGTAGAAATTTTGCCAACATGCAAAACACTTAGAAGTGTGTAAATATGAGTAACTTTATTCACCTGTCCTAAGTGGAGATACTTTATATGAATTTAAGTAGGTTGGAGGTTGGGATAGTTGCAGAGTTTCTCAAGAACTGGCCAAACAGGATTCAAGTAGAGCATTGTCTTAGGTATCTACAAATCAGACATATGAAAAATGAAGAAAAGCTGCCTTTGCAGTTTACAGTTCCTTTGTTTCTGAGAATATTACTTTAAAAATAAATTTCTGTATTATAGTAATGTAAGAATTTCTCAAACTATTCACATGTGACAAGGATGCCATGCTACTGTTGCTTTCCATGGAAGACAGTTAATTCATAGAGAATATTTTATTTCATGTCAATGTCAAAGAACAGGTATTACAGCCATTATCGTCCCAAACTGGGTTCCTATCCATTCTAAATGGATATTAATCTGAAGCCAACATGTCAATAATAACCCAGAAGACTGTGGTTGGGACTGATAATGACTCTGAGATGACACATGAATATGGAGGGAACATTTCCAGTAATATCCTTTCAGCCTCTTTTTCAGAATGGTATGTCACACTATAAATATATTGTCTGGCTGATAGTATGCATTTGGCTTACATCAGAAACCCAGTTTTTCTGGAAGCTCATCTGTTCCCTTTCAGGTAGGTGTTAGCCCAAATGAAGACCACAGTGGGGAGTCAGGAGATAGCTCTGATCCATTCAGGATGAGGGAGTGGCCCTATGAATGGATGAAGATAAATCATAATAAAACATATGGAGGGGAAAACAATGGCAGAATTGAGATTAGGACAAGAGGTCATATGTACAGCCAGATCATGTTACAACATGACTGTGATTTCAGGACATCACACCAGAAAGTTTAGGTGATCACAGGAGGAATTTGGCTGATTTATAAATTAACTGAAAAGAAAAATCAGGTAACTATTCATTTTAAGTGTGCTTTTAATAGTCTTCTATGTTCTATTCAAATTTCTGACTTGAGAAGGAGTACAATGCTGGCTGCTCCAATGGAAGCAATTATTGATAATGTGGGAATTTGGCTGGAGTAGAAAAGTTGTTGCCTCACTGCAGCAAGTTGCCAGTGAAGCTAATTATTGACTAAGGATTCCACTTTATGATAAACTGTAAACAGAAATGAGAAGGGAACAGAAGACTGTGAAGAAAGTTGGGGCTACATTTGAGTGAAAAGACAGCCTCCTTTTCCATTTTTCAGTCCTCTTCAGGGGAAGGGGCCCATGGATCTCAGGAGTGATGCTAAGGCCATGTTAGCAGGGTGGAGGGCTGATGGCAGCTTGCCACCACGTGGTGTGGATTACAAAGGAAGTATGACCTGCACTGGACGAGTCACTGCCAGATGGTTCCCAGATGTGTTATTTATGAAGTCACGGCCTACTTAAACCACATTCCTGGTGTCTTGTCTTCTTTTCCTGTAATGTCCAAGACATTAATGAAGGAATGTATGAGAACCAAATAACAGACCAGTTGTCAAAAACCAAATGGCAACAGAAATCCTTTCCTGTCTCTGGATATATGTAAATACATATTAGATTAAGAAAACCAGCTTTAAACAGCTGATCCCTGAAGAGTCATAGAACTGGCAGTAGTGCAGTTTAAGGACAGTACTTATCTTGGCCTCATCATTCCCTCATGAATAACTACCATAAAACTTACCACATTATCCTTGATGATTTTGTTCTTATAACTTCTTCTTTCCAAAGAGCCTTCTCTCCCTTAGCTTCCTCAGTGCAGGTTAAAAAAAAGTCTTATATATAAAATCTAGGTCATTCTTTAAAATACCAAGTAAACCTGGATGAATGCTGTAGTGTTTCAGATGATCTGACAATGTCAAATATAGTTTGTGGGTTGATTGGTTGGTTGGTTTGTTTGCTTAAATTAGTCAGGTCTGGCAACATGCTGATGTGACTGACTGATCATGCAAGTTTCTTACCAGAAGGTAATTTATTCAGTTTGCGCAATGCATCTGAGGCAATGCAGTAACAGTGCATTAGAGCAGAATTTTCTATTGCTTTTGTTGGTGTGGGGATTTTTGTCTTTTGTTAGAAATGAATGGAATATGATTTGGGTTTTTTTTTTTTTTTTTCCTCAGTTGCTATAGTTATGAGAAACAATTCCTGAGTCATTGCTAAGAAGGTAGAAAAGAACACTGCAAACAAGCAACCGCTTTGTAACATCCTAGAGACAGAACTGTAGCAATATGACTTGACATACAGAATAACATCAGTTGGCACAAGTTTTATTGATTACTACCTACCATGTGATGGGCCCTCAGGTTTTAATAAATAAGCTGGAATTCTACTAGTACAAGAAGTAATAGAACTATGTTTAAAACAATATAGAAATATTTATTGTGAATACAGAAAGCTCATGACAGATTCTTTTGCATACAACATTTTTATGCAGCTATTCAAAACAGACAGCAACCTGTTTGCTTTCTATTCCCAGAAAGTATGGGATATATATTAACATTGATTTTTCATTAGAGTGAGCTGTGTTTCTTTCTCAATTTATTCCCTTAGTGAGCAGCTTTCCTAGGTGGAGGCCAGTGTAAATGAAATCTGAATATGTCCATAATATGAAATAGAGCTGCAAATATATTTAGGGTCAATGGGATTTTTCTATTTACGTAGTATTCTACTTTAATGTAGATACCAAGAAAAATGAAACTCGTATAATCCATCTCAGAAAAATACAGAACAGCAAAAAAGGATGTCTGCAGCACATTTTGTATAGGTACAAGCACTCAATGATAAAGAGATTGGTCATCTTTGGTACGACATAGCGTTTTATATCATTCATCTGACTGTTAGAAGGAGAGAGAAAAAGATATTATTATAGAAAAACTATGGAATCTGTTAGTTTCTTGTTAGAATGATTATTCTTTGTTAATACTGTATGAAGTTAACACGATATGAAGTAGGGAAGGGAACAGTGATACACAGATATCTGTGTTTAGGCAGAAGGCATGTGGCATTTATGCATACATTAAAGGACAAAGAGCTCACAGATTAAGAGCTAATAATTTGACAAATAAGTGCGGGAGTCATTTATTGAAACAAAACCAAACTAACCACCTGGATTTTACCATTGTTTAAAATACAACCTTCTTGCACAGATATGTAAGCCAGGTTAAAATCATTTTAGAACAATAATGACTGCAGGAAAGAGCATGAGTTGCATCACAACTCCGAACAAGTGGAAGTTAATTGAACAATGCATTAATCTAGTCTAATTACTCCAGACATTTTTATACTCTAAATTCTTACAAAATTTACATTTCAAAATAGTGGACCAAAACAGTTTATACCTTCATAATCTTACCTTTCCTGATTTCCAGTTAAAACTTGATTCCAGTACAAATTTATTATTGTTGCTAACTGTATAGTAAGTGCAATAGATTTGATCAGTGTTTGATTCATCCCAATGCATTTTTATGAGGAGAGTACACAATTTCTCTTTTTTTTTTTTCATATTTAACCTACGTTACACTAGGATGCTCTCTCATTCAGAGAAGTGATTTATTACTTGGCTTCCATCTTAGTTGTGTAAAAAAAATTATTAATAGAAGAAAGCACAATTCTAGCCCAAACTTTTTGTTCTTAAGCCCTCAATACTTGATGATGAAATATTTCTATTGTTTTTTACACCTTATGTACAGATACCAACATGGATAGTGCAGTTTGAAGTATTATGTGCGAATACATGTGAGCTGGCAACAGGTAATGAACTAACTACTAATTAGTCTTTCTATTACATCTTTCTTTGCCATTGCAGTATGACTTAGATTGAATTTCCTACTCAAGATTTTCTGTTCCTCCTAACACAGTCTAAAGTTCTTTTGGATTTCTGAATATTCATACCTGCCAATATGCCTGAATTGCTGGGAGCTCGGAACAACAGCTCCTGTTGTTGGGGCACAAAAATGCTAGTAAAAGATGGTAAGAAAGAGGGAAAGAGACTTGACAATGAAAGAAGATAACTCAGAACATTAACATGAAATTATCTGGATGATGGGTCAAGTTTGCTGAAGACACACAAAAGTGAGGAGTGGTTTGTCAGAGAGAGGTGCAGCTATCCATAGGGCTGACAGGAATCTAATAAAGTTCAAAAAGGGGAAGGAAAAATCCCTGCCAAGCAACAACCCCATGACCTGGTATCTCCTGGGTGGCAGTCACCTTGAAAGCAGCTTTGCAGAAAGACACCTCAGATTCCTGTGTGAGCTGTAATATGCCCTGGCAAGCAAAGAAGGCTACTGTTATCTTGGGCTGCATTAGGAGAAATGTTGTGACTCAGCAGGTCAAGAGATGTGATTCTTCCCTTTTCCTCAACACTGGTGAGGCCCTGCCTGGAGTACTTTGTTCAGTTTTTGTAGAGGTGAGACATGGGCATATTGGTGAGAGTCAATAAAAGACCAGAACGATGACAAGAGACTGCATCTCTCCTCTGAGGAAAGCTGAGAGAGCAGGGACTGCTCAGCCAAGTAGAAGTCTCAGGTGGCCTCATGAATATCTGTAAATACCTGAAGGGACAGTACAAAAAGGACATTGGGGTCTTTTCAGTTGTGCCCCGCGGCAGGACCAGAGGCAAGGGGCACAGCTGGAAATGCAGAAGGTTCTGCCTGAACATCAGAAAACACTTTTTCACTACAAGTGTGACTGAGCAGCACCACAGGTCTCCCAGGGAGGTTGTAGAGTCCTCCTCCTCAGAGATTTTCAAAAGGCATCTTGTAAAACTGTCTTTAGGAAGCCCTGCTTGAACAGGGGTCTTGGACCAGGTGACTTGCAGAGGTCCCTTCATCCTCAGCTACTTCATGATTCTATGAGCTTGAGTGAAGGGACTTTACTATTGTGAAAGGGCAGTAATTAGACTATGAACAATGCAATTATATGTAGGATCTACATATTAGTCTAGATCAAAATTATCAAAATGTGACCTTTTTTTTTTTCCATGATCCTTTAAAACCTGTCTCTATGAATAAAAATTCTTACTTCATAAGGCAAACAAAATCCTTCACCATTAGGCATTTTATGAAAGTTGTTTTTCACTCTATAGGATCCAAAAACATGACCATGAATAACCTAGTACCAACTTCCCACATGTTTCATTAACACTTGAAAACTTTGTTTTGTTAAGTTTTCATTAGTATTTTTTGAAACATAGAAAAAAAATCTAAAATTACAAAATGGCAACATTTACCATGCCAAATGATTTTAAAAAGTACCCAACTTACAGAGATTTCTAATTTAGATGCTTTTATCATCCTTGGGTTTTAAATGTTGGGCTGTAATATTGACAAGATAATTTGCAGAGCATTACTCATGCCATTTAGCTTAAGTCTTCAGTGTTTCTTATTTCCTTTTGGAAGTTTTTAAAACAGAGATGATTACCCAAAGAACAAGTCAGATCCTTTATCACAGTGAAAATTACCAGTAATAGATTAAATTTATAGATATTAGGAAAACATTATTTTAAAGTTACACTTACAAGACTGTTTGTTGCTTTACATAGTGGTTTTCAAGGGTTTTATATAGTTTCTATAATTAATGCATGTTGTTTGACTGGGGAATGGAAAGAAAGGTTGAAATCTGAGACAATATTAAAATACTTTAGAAACTTTGAAGCATTGTAATAGTTATTTCAATAAAACTACTTCAAATATTTCTTCAAGAAGGAAACAATTTGGGGTTCAAGTTCAGCAGCATAATAACTGAAAATGTATAACAGTACTCTTATTCCCATCACTAAACTATAGATTACAGTCTTTTTCAGTTGTTGCCATTATAAATCCCTGTTCCCAGGGGTGCTAAGCTATCATAAAAATTTGCTTCGGGCAATGCTTTGAGATAAGTTCTTCAAAAAATGCATAGGGGATTGGCTTGCAACTCCCACTTGTGTTAATAGGAGCTATCAAGGCAAATCTCTCTTGTATTCATGGGAGAAAAAGCTCCAGAGTATAAAAAACTTTCGGCCTGAGGATTATTTGTTTTTGATATATATCCTAATAAAAAAATGCTCTAAAACAAAACACTTCAAGCTAGTGATCTCAGTTATATGCTGGGTCTGTTAACACTCAGTAGATTTTGTTAAATTGAAATTCCACTAATGAAGCCTGCAACATAATTTCCTAAAAGTATGTAGAAGACAGAATAACAGTTTGGCTGAAGAAATATAAATTTTCAAGGAAATAACATTTAATTAACTGCACACAAACATTATATACTAAGCTTTATTCTATTTTCTATCTAATCCAAAATGCTGCTAGAACTTCACTTGGATACACATCCTGTCCTTTAGGAGGTGGGGATATAGATTGATGTGGTTGATCTGAGTGTAAGTGTCCTTTAATTTCTACGTGCAGCTTCACGTTTTCTACTTTGATGTAGGTTACAGTGGTACATCAGCTCATCTTCCCTCTTCTGGGAGAAATTCCATTCCCCCAATTCCAACAGCTCACATTTCATACAGTCCATGCAGGCATCAGGTCATGGGTTTACTATAAATGAGTGTGCTGATAAAAAAAACTTGACACACTTCATCTAAAAAAATCTGGCTATGTCTATGTCTCTCATGTCTGCATTCCCCAACTAGCTCAGCAGTAAAATATACCAGAAACTTCCACTGAGAACCATAATTTTCAGTTCTCCCAAGTTCTCAAAGTCATTTACATTAAACATACAAGTGTCTGAATACTGGAAAAGAAGAAACACCACACAGAAATAGCAACTTCATCAATTTCAGCCATTTTGGAAAGTAGCTTAATTTTATCTATTCTGAACCATTCCTTGAAGGAACTCTTTTTTCCCAAACTGTTATGAGATTGCAGGGAAAAGAAAAATTAACCTTACAATCTATGGACCACCTTTGTGAGTACCACTTTTCTGCCTACATAGTCTACATTATTTTTCTTAGGCAAGGATTTCTATAAGAACATGATTATGCCAGAGGTTGGCTATGTCAGCTCAAAATACTTCTTCAACACAATTACACTATAAAGTCATCTCACGAGCTGGGGAAAGTGAGCAATTCTGCATAAAATAGGTAAGGCTAAACGCACTCTTTCTTTTCTGTAGGCAGATATTACAGGTCTACTTCTTCATGCTTCTTTTCATTTCCATACATCTTCTGGTAAACAGATGGCAGAAACTTTAAATAGTACTTGAGGTGAGATCTCACCAATGTCTTCTACAACAGAAATCCTACTTTTCTCTCTGTACTGCATATATCTTACTTGCCACCATCTCAGATCATATTTTTCATTTCAATAGCTCTTTACATTGCTTGTTCATGAATTTTATCTGAGTAATAGTACCAAACTTTATGTTACTCTATTATTTCCACTCTGTAAGCAACAAAGCCTTGCTATTTGTCCTAAACCCCACACCTACTAGTGTTGTATGTCACCCCTTCTCTTCTATGCCAGCATTCAGTTGTCCATTTTGCTCTGATAGTCTGGACCTCTCCCATGTTAATTTAATATCACTGTAACTATTTTACTTTTCCTACTAACAGTTTCCACGAACAGTATCACCTGCACTCTCTCCTTACCCATATTACAATTCTCACACTAGTCTAGCTTTGTTAACTTAATAAGCAACTTCCTACAGGAATTACTTTGTAGTATCTGATGCCCAGATATATTTTAGCTAGTACATTTTCTTTGCCTAGAAAACCCTTTAATTTAGTCAAGAAAGGTACAATTACCCTGCATGATTGGCTTTTGCTGAACCTATTTAGATTTTTTTCATTTCTGATTTATATAATTAATTATACTGTGATCCAGATTTGTTCTAAAATCTCCATGAGGTAGGATTACTATGTCAGTAATTACCCAGATCACATATCTCCCTACCTTAAATATATACAACCTGTCTGTTTTCCTGCAAAATACAATACAATTTACAGTCTGATGGACTCCTTAGAAATACTTGCTACCAAATTAATTTTCTGTGAGGAAATCAAGGGTTGAAATATGAAAACAAAACTTAAACAACATTTTTTGTGGTCATGTGGAAAAAACTTAAAAAACAAATTTTTTTTGTCAAGTGGAAGGTTATCAAATTTCGTTTTGCTGACCTCTTTGGTTTGCAATGGATAACATCTAAAAAATAAATAACTATGTCATGAATATTTATAATCTGTCTACTTTTAATGTAGTCCATCAAATTTAACTGAGACAAATGATTAAAGCTACAATTTAAAATCTTAAAACTAGAAAGGCTTATTTTTAACCTTAGGACAGCCCAGCATTTAAATAAGACCAATTGGAACTGGGAATGAAAATGAACTCTTAATTTTATTAATCTCCTTACACTGTTGTGCATTGTTCTGAGTCACCAAAATATGCATAGCTTCTGAACAGCCTGACACTTTGCTTTGCATTTCATGCTATATTTTAAGAAATGTATCATATATCACTTGTTAATGGTTTCTGTGGGAGGAGATGAGTAATTAAAGACTTGTGAAATTGGGGCAGGGTACGTTTTTATAACTGATAACATAAGCTCACAGGATGGCTGCAGTTCAACAAAGGGCTTAGCTCGCTCTGTTCTATAAATAAGCGCAGGAAATTAGATTAAATTTTAAAAATTAGATTGCCAAGATTTTCCAAAGTGACCATAGGATCTGTGTGTCTTGCCTTGGGACCCCCACTATGAAGTGTTCTTTAGAATCCTCATGTCTGACACCTTTTGAAAATATTTTAGTTTTAGAAAGGTTTTATTTCTTCAGCCTTAAAAAAAAAAA
>WEIU01014792.1:20489-36414 GCA_013389925.1 Aegithalos caudatus
GGTATACAATATATTTTCCCTTTTTTTTTGTTTTTTTTTTTTTTTTTTTTTACATGCAAGGTACACTTGCTCTTCTCCATTACAAATTAGCAAAGCCTTTTTTCTCTAACTGTATTATTTTACTGGATAGTGGACAAACTATTAGTTGTACATAGTGTTTCTTACATTCTTTCTCAAATTTGACCTGATTATTAAAATAATATTTTAAATTTTTTTAAAGAAGTGAAACACTATTTCAGGTTATGCTGTCTCTGTATAAGCTGTCATTTCAGCTAACATCACCAACAATGTATTTTTCCTGCACTGTAATTGTTTTAGGCATGACTATTTTCTCATTGCATGCAGCAAATATATGCTGTATTTAGATGTAAACCTATTCACAAAATACTTCATTAGAAATATTTGATTTAGAATTAGTTAAGTGATGTCTTGGTAAAAAAGAAATGTCTGGATTTATTATTTATCAAGTAAAGCCACCATAGAAATATTTTATGCTTTTATGATTATTCCACATTTAAAATGGAATGATTAGATTATTTCAAACTACCATTATTTCAAGAGCATTTTGTGATTCCTGTTCTGCTACTACAGATTTTTTCCCTAGAAGACTTAGCAAGATTGGTATCTAGTGTAAGACTTGGTTGTTACTACTAGGCTGAGTGATCAGCAGCCAGACATTGGACCAGTATCTCATTTCCTGTTTTCTGGAGGTGTCTATTGACATATAGGAAGCAATTTCTTCCTGGCAGTCAAATTATTTTACTTGGTTTGGATGGACAATCTTGTTGACTGGTTTCCTTGACATTGACATGAATCAATAAGGACACAATCCATTCCATGTTCATGAAGCTGAGGTGGCCATCACAGTAAACTGCTTATTATGCATTACCACTTACACTTAAATGTGAGAGAGGAGAGACAATGTCTTGTAGTTTCAGATTCCAAGCTATGTACCAAACTCATACTCCTGGTTCCAAGAACCTAAGGATCATAAATCTTGCATGCAAAACATCATGCTAGTGTTTTCAGGGCATAATACCTGTTAAAATTGACACAAATTAAATCAACATGGGGACACTGTTGGAGGTTTTGGTATAATAAATCCTAGGACCCTCTGTTCCTGCTTTAATAAGTTACCTTTTCATTTAGGCTGAAGTTTCTTTACCATCAATTTAATTTATTGCTTAGTTTTCTCTCATTTTAATGTGCTACATGGACAACATCTTCTCCAGTATCTTACCTTTAAATCATTTTGTTGCTTCCAAAGCAATTGTCTCATTTTACCTTAGTTTCTACCTCATCTAAATGAGACTCTGATAGCTAAATAATTTCCTTTTTGTTCTTTGGTTTTACACATTGGAAACTTTTTCTCTTGCTTCTTAGTATCTAGAGGCTTCTAACCAAGTACTTCTGAGACAGTTGTGTCCTTCAGTTTAACTGCTTGACTTGGTTAGCTTTACCTTGAAGACTTTCAATTCTCAATGGCTTTTCAACATATAAATTAAATGTTTCACATGGAACTGGATTGAACATAGATGCTTTCAACGCCTTTACTCATTATCTGTTAAGTATGTTCATTAATCAACATTTCCTATTTTAAATAAAAATGTATTATTCTGACACTTGTGATTATGGTCTCCTAGCAACTTTCTCCAACATGTCCTTTTCATTTCCATGGTCTAAGGCCAGAAAGGAGTGAAGATAACCCTAATTCTGCATGTGGTTTAATCATTTTCTCCACATGGTATAACTTAAATTTGTTAAAGGAGCTGATATTTGTAATTTCATTGGACTAATGATAAAGTACAGTATTAAACTTCCGTTCTACATGTCAGTGTAACCTATATCATATAAAGAAAAAAATCTTTTCCCACACTTTTACTTGGAGCCTGCAGTTAGCAGGCTGATTGTTTTTCACACAGAAAACTCCAGCAAGGCATCTTAAAGGAAAAACTTAATTCAATAGGTTTTTTCAATACCTCAGTAAGAATCAACTTTTTTTCATTTTACATGCTGCTCTCCTCAATCCAAGTGGCTGCATGAGGTAAATTTTCTTGTCCCCAGTTGCCAAGTGCCTTCTCATTTTTAAAGTCCTCTTTAAGCTTTTCTCTGAAATTACTTCCCCTTCTTTTTATGTCCATATAGCTATAGTTGTTGTTTTTTTGGTGTTTTNGGAACATATTTTTGTGTCCTGTCACAGCTGTTTCTTACAAAAATTGTGTAAGCTCTTCTCCTTAGGTGCCTGATCTTACAATCTCTGGCACCCTGTGGGACAGCTACACTGCTTCCAGAAGAGGGAAGTCTAATTCTGCAACAGTAGGTCTTCAAAATAGTAGTTCATAAACCATTTTTATATATGTGTAAACTTACATATGAAGAAACCCACTCTTCCTTGCTATCAGGATGCAATTTCTCATTTTTCACCACACTTGAACTTAGAGCTGAACAGATCTGTTTGTGCTGGTTTGCACTGACTCCATAGCTCCATCTTCATGGATGCAAAGGGAGAAAGCATGACTAATGACAACCAAAGCTGAAATTAAGTATCTGATTCTGTTCTTGAATTTGAATTTGCTAGTCATCCATATGGTGTACAACACAATTTAATACAGACATGCAGGAAAAATTCTGTAAATTTTTGAAGGAGTGAGAGCCTGCATATGCTCGGAGCTTTAATATGGGCTCAAGCTCTTGTTTCTATAATCTGCACAGGGCAAACACAGGTAGCTTGAGTGCACTGTTCTCTAGGAGGTATGAAAAAATCAGTTTTTCTTTGTTGAGACAGTCAACATCCTGGTCCTGTGTGGTTTGGAGTCAGATATAAGTTTAGAAATAAAGAGCCTAGGAGACAGGCTCTTAAGTCATGCTTAAACCCAGTAGTCTAGGCTTTGCTCCATTGTCTTTGCAGAGATAGAACTTGAATGAGAATGAAATTATTTCTGTATCACTGTTTTTAAGAAATCATAGATTCTAGCCTGGAAACATGGGCACCAGCAGTTTGAGCTCCTTTGCTTATTCAGTCACAGGAGGGAAACCACTCAAGGATTTTTCTTGGGAAAGAAATGAACAGGAGAAGCAATAAAGAAGCAGAGAGCATCCTCGGGTACCCACAGATCCTTCTGCAGCACCTGTGATGTCGAAGTTGAAACTGATGCTGCTTTTATGACTCCCTAATGCTACTGATGTCTTTCAGTCATTTACCAGCAATTCTGGATAACCAGAGAGGTTCCTGTTTAGTGGAGGATGGCAAATGTGACACTTGTCTCCAAGAAGGGACAGAAAAAGGACCTGGGGAACTACAGGTCTGTCAGCCTGACCTCAATGTCAGCGAAGATCATGGAGCTGATTAACTTGAGTGCCACGACATGGCCTGTGCAGGACAATCAGGCTAAGCCAGCCTATGCTTGTAAAAGGCAGGTCCCGCTTTTTGCCCTATTCTTGTCCTACATGCTGATGCAGCCTCGAGTCCCGTGTGTAGTTTTGGGTGCCACAATGTAAGAAAGACATTAAGCTGTTAGAGAGTGTCCAAAGGAGGCCAACAAAGATGGTGAAGGGCCTTTGGGAGCAGCTGAGGTCACTTGGTCTGTTCAGCCTGCAGTAGATTACTCTGAAGGGAGAGTTAAGGGGCAGGCACCCATCTCTCCTCTCTGGTGACAAGTGACAGCTGGCTGAACATGAGCCAGCAATGTGCCTGGCTGACCAAGGAGGCCAATGCCATCCTGGCTTATAGGAGCAAGAGTGTGGCCAGGAGGACAAAGGCAGTGATTGTTCCTGTGTATTTGGAACTGGAGAAACCACACCTCAAGTCCAGTGTTCAGTTTTGGGCCCTTCACTACAAAAAAGAACCTGTGGTGAAGGTGCTGGAGCATGTCCAGAGAAAGGCACAGGGCTGGTGAGGGGTCCGGAGCACAGGTCTTATGAGGAGCAACTGAGGGAGCTGGGGGTGTTTAGCCTGAAGGATAGTGAACTCAGGGGGGACGTTTTCAATCTCTACAGCTCCCTGAAAGGAAGCTGTGGCGAGGTGGGAGAGAGAGGGGGTAGTTTCTTTGCTGGAACAAGTGAATAAGAGGAACTGGCCTCACATTGCACCAGGGGAGGCTTAGATTGCATATTAGGAAAAACCTCTATGGAAAAGATTGTCTGTCAAGCATTGGAACAGGCTGCCCAGGGAAGTGTTTGAGTCATCATCCTGGAGGTAAATAAAAAACCTGCAGGTGTGGTACTTGGGGATATGGTTTGGTGGTAGACTTGACAGTGTTGAGGCAATGATTGGATTTGATGATCTTAGGGGTCTTTTACATATTAAATGATTCTTTGAAGCTATGATTCTAGGCTGGATCTTGCCAGTTTTAGCTCACTGATTCATGTTTGGACCAATGTTCTCTGTATGCTATGTTAGAACAGCAATGGAGAAAACAAAATGGGTAATAAAAGACTTATAGCAAGACTTAACACTTACAGCTGACTTAATCTGTGCATTTTGCTACTACCAGCTTCTTCTCTAAGGACTAAATTCCACCCCATCTTGGAGATATCAATAAAATTAATTCCTCCTACTGGAAAAAAAAAAAAATCTCTTTCTGGTTCCTGCTGCTTGGCAGCTACTATTCTGGTTTTTTGCTTCAAACTTTCTCCATACCTTTTCACTTTCATCTTAATATATTCCTTTGTCTCCTTTCCCTCCTTCAGCTATCAAAATTGAATTTTGTATCTACATACGTTAATGCAGTGGAAATACAGTAGGGTGGATTCTATATGTTATACAGAATAGAATTAAACAAAATTGCACACACTTGCAAGAAGTAGTTTTTAGGTCTATCCTTTATTTCTGGCTAATTGTGAGAAACAGAATTAAATTAACCAGTTAACTACTGGTTCTTAGAAAAATAAACTCTAACTTATTTTTTTTTTAAGAGAAAAAAAAGGCAAATTTTTTAGACAATGAAAATTAGTGGCTGATTATTTTGGGAAATTTCTGTATTTTGAAGTATTAAGAAAGAAAGAATGGAAGAAAGGGAAGAAAGGAATGAAACAAACAAACAAACAAACAAACAAACAAAAACAACAACAACAACAACAAACCCACAAAAAAAAAAAAAAAAAAAAAAAAGAAAGAAAGAAGAAGGAGAGACAACTATGTAACCCAGTCACATTTTGTTTAACCTCAAAGGAAGATTTTGCTCTCCTGCAAGTTCTTCACTTATGCACTTGCTATGAAATCAGCATTGTGAGTAAGTTGATAGCCTGTACAGGAAAGGAAAGAATGGCAAGCTGATTACTTTATGGTTATTTCACAAAACTGATGAGACAGCAAATGATATTCAATCCTATTAAAAAGACTAAGCACAGCCTTTTTTTCTACCCTTTAAAAAAATTCCTTCATTCCTTGTGCTGGGATTGGATGATATGATTCTACAATTCAGGGAGTCTGCAGAACATCTGCAATGAAATTGGTTTTCTGTGGAAAACTGATGAATCACTTACTGCCAATGACTGGAAGGGAAAGTACTTGTTTATGCCCTTATGTAATGAATTTTTATGAGGTGAAGTTTGCTGTTTATAAAAAATATACTTTCAGTTGCTGCAGATGTAAAATAATAGAATTCAGAATTTAGACCACCACATTACTGAAAGGCAGTCACTAACAGAATATCATCATCTACTTGCAAAATGCCAAAAAAGGGCTTTTTACTTCTGTAATAGAATTAAAATTTCCATGCATTCCATAATGTCTTACAAGAGGAAAAAAAAAAAAAAAAAAAAAGGACAATATTAACAGTTACCTTAGTTAATATATTTTAAAATAAAATGAATACTTTTACCAAAAATACATTTTTTGTTTCAAAAACAGAAACAAAACCATCTAAAACAACCTGATCATGAGCAGTTCCTGAGAAATAAAGCAGTGTATCTCTGTAATAATGGAAAATCAATTGCATGCTTTTCTTTGAATGTCCCCCTACAATCTTTACAGCACGAGTCTACATCTTTAAAGCATGAGTTAAAGTAATAGTTTAGGTGTAAGAACTGACATTTTATTGTGAAAAGCAACTGCTCACAATCATATGTACCTTAAGAGAGATCTATGCCTGCAAATCAATTAGTGGAGCTAATTTTAAGAATTAACTAAAGTCTTTTTATTCTCATATTCATCAAGAGTTTGATCACTAAAATTTTTTCTTTTAGAATCTTGAGACATTTCAGTAAAGTATTTCACAACTAGAATGTTTTTCTTTTTTGATCCTGCCATGTATTTCCAGGAATAGCTGTAAGTGACTGGAAATGTGCAGGTATCTATTCTTAATGACTAACGCATTTTGCATTTCTGCAGCAAAAGTTTTGCTGTGTATGTGAAAAACTTTCAAGTGCCATTTTCTTCATACATCTAATCTCCATGTCCTGATATCTATATTGCTTCTGCAAGTATGGATAACACACCAGTTTTACTTGGATCAATTTATATTTTTATGAAGTTGGGATTTTGTGGCACTAAGCAATGGTACAGTGAGCAACCTGCAGTTTTTTGTGCCACTCTACTACCTTTGAAATTGTTGCAGGGTGACTGCTGTTGCTGCTATCAGTCACAGGGATTGTGAAAGGATGCAACAGACACAGCATGCTGCAGGTCCATCTATATCTCCCCTGCAATGGTCAGAGTTTGCTTAAACCTGGCGACAACCAGCCAGACACAAGTGAACTGTTACCCTATTTTCCACAATGCATATAATAGAAGCTGTGCCACTTGGCCAATTGCCCACCTCATGCTTGCATCTCCAGCATGTTGTGGTCATTCAAGCACTGCTTTTGGAGAAGAAATACCACACACTGTGTGGGATCATTTTGTCCTCCATATACGGAATGAACAGCAGTGAATGCAGTTTTTATATACAACAGGCCCTCAGAAATCCTTGTGTTGTTTACCCTACAGCCACATTCCTCTAGAGCTCTGAACCTTGCTCTGATTCTAGAGCACCTGCCTCCAGTTCTGCCCTATTCTTATCCTTTTTGTTTGTTTTAATACAGAATAAATCAGGGATAGGTTGTTATTATTGGTAGTGTAGCAGTCATGGAGATGTTGAAGCCTTCATGAGAAGTATCCTAACAGATATGAGGTGAATGGCAGCACACAGGCCAACTTTATTGTATTTTGCACCAGTTTATTCTCTTAGGAGACCCAAGATCAGAGAGGCATGCAGCTAAAGATTTTGTACTTATTCAAAGCTGCCTGCTAGACATAGAACCACCTGCACCAGCTGTCGCACAAGTCTCTTCACAACTCTTATCTGAAACAGATCTGCATTTTTGCATGCAGATCAACAGACAGTTTATGAATTCTAAAACCCCAGGTGTGCTCTAGAGAACAGAAAAGATAACTATTTGGCTTCAGCAGATGCTCCAAACACGCCTGCGCATGTTTGTGATTCATCTGGTGCTGGCCTGAGATGGATTCTGCCCACAAATGTCTTTTCCTTGAATGGTATTTGGCCACTTTGCCAGGCTTGTGCCAGCTCCTTGCTTTGGAAGCAGACTGCCCTGGAATGGCAGAAACTGAAGACTGTGGTAACAATTTAGGTGGATGTTTTAATGCCAGCATGTTATCTTGGGAGGTTGAAGGCAGGCAGCTGTAATCTATTAAACAAATTCTACTAAGAGTTCCTCTGGGGAATAGGTAAAGTGTTGAAGCACCATTTTGAAACTGCTTCTGCTGCTTTGGTTGTATGCACTGTGACTCTCAGCAGCTCAGGCTACCATACTGTATTAAAAGCAAATGGCCATTGGTTTTATTATGTCATGGCAGTAAGCACAACCCTATCCCTGTGCCCAGTCATGCCACAATATTCTCTTCTCAGTACAAGGCAGCACAGCTTCCTAGCAAACAGCAAAGTGTAGCAGATATCTACTCAAAAGAAATGTGAAAAAGATTAAATTACTTAAACCTAAAACTGAAGAAAGTTTTAAAGAGAAGTCTAAATTAGTTTCTCACTTTGGATTTTAGTCTCATAAATGACAAAGTATGAAGTCACCCACTGTGTAAGAAATAACCACCCTTTCAGAAAAACTCTTTTAAGGAAAAGGCAAACGTCAGAACCTCCTGTAAAAAGTATCATTTATTTGTCAACTTGGTTTTCGTAAGAATGACACATCCCAGATAAAAATTGCATTAGTATTCTCAAATAGGAACATTATAATAGATTGTATATAGCAAATACGTATCTTTCATCTTTCTTCACATCGTCTCTTTACTAATGCTGAGATCATCCTTGTCCATCATATCTCACAAAAAAATAAGTATTTCCAGGTAAGGCAGAAATTAAACACTCTCCCTCTCATTTCTTTTACAGAAATTCCCACTTTTATGTATTCTATAAAATGACTTATACAAGACCTCCCTTAAAACACACAGAGTAGATGGAATGGTGAGGGTTTGTGGAAGTAAAAATCAGTATTTTCTGATTTCTTTCACCTGAATGCCTCCTGAATCACACCTTGTGGCAACTGGTAATTCTCTATCAAATGAAGAAATGTAAAGTTTTCTAGTATGTTTATTTATGTAATTAGTCTGTTTCATTTATGCCTTCGTTTTTTGATATTTGATAATGAAAATGGTGATGTAGCACACAAAGTCAAGAGAGCACAAACAAAACTGGTAATACAAGCCCGTAACTCCTATCCAAGACTGAACAGAAATTCTGATCCCTTGGCTTCCTTAAATTCTAAGCATTTATCCTCTATTCACGATGCACATATACCATTAGAATGTACTCACAAGTACATTCTAATGGTAACTGAATACTAACCCCTTCTTTTGTTTAAAGATAAACATTCCAAAACAAATTTTATTCCCTCTGCTACAGAAGTAGGACCAGATGTAACAGTCTTTTCTTAAAGTAGAGTTTAAACCTGGAAAGTATAATGCTTATGAGAACAAATTATCAAGTAATAAATGAGAACAAATTAATAAGTAAAACTAATTCTCTTTTGATTAGTCTACAAATTATGTGATTTTTTTTCCTGTAATATCTTCAACTAAGTCTCTTCTGCAGCTGAGAGGTCACAAGACACAATAAAAGATAATTTAAATATTAAAAAAGTATATATTTAACTTTAAAGTGCTTCAGGAAAATGCTGAATATTGATTTTGAAGTACTAAAAAGGTAAGGTGGTAGCAAATAGTTTTTCAATATTCCAGTTGTAACCCTGTTGTCATTAAACTCAGCTGCAACTACAACTGGGCAAAAGTTTTACCATATGGGAGATTAAAAAAAAAATCTGCACCTGACATAAACAACCATTCTTTTCCCAAACCACCTACTTCTGTGAGATGCTTGGTACCTGCTTACTTGCAGGGAAAATAAAGAACTAAACCCCCACCTTATGCTCTAGGATCTTAGGGTAACAAAAAAAACCCTGTTTATGCCACAAGATGCTGACTTCACAAACTTTGTTAATATTATGGTCTGCAAACCCAACACAGTGATGAGGATGTGCTACAGAAGTAGAACAATGCTTTGCTGTAAGAAGCCAGCACAAGTATTAAAAGTTTAATTCCAGAAAAAAAAACCCCAACAGTAAAGTGCAACATAGCAGAGCCAGCAGAAAGCAGCTGTACAACTGAGGTACTAAACTGCTTGAAACAGGTTTTGTATTGATAGTGTAGCAGGGATGAAAAACAGTACAAACTTTACCTGCATGAAGCTGCAAGAGACAAAATCCAGGAATTTCATACAGCTTACACATTTCAAACAGCAGGACAGAGGGAGGTGGAATGAAAAAGGAAGATGATATTCTTTCATATTCAGGAAAATGAGAAATTTCTAAATAGGAAAGAAGCTAACTCCTACATAGGAAGGACATGACACCTAGCAGAAGCCAAGAGAAAGAATCCATGCTCTTTTGATAAAATACTGCTCTGAGACTTCAGAATAAATGAAGAGTCCATAGCAAACAAAGGTTTGTTATGATTGTAAGTGACAATCACTGGATTTTGGATGCATACAAGTCTTAATAAACAAACATAGTTAAAGACTGAAGTACCAAAAATGCTGCTGATGTTTCTGGGAGACATTAGATCACCCTGAAGTCAGGGTTGCAAATACATTTCTTTGGAAAAAGCTACTACGTGATGTGGAAGGACAATTCATACAACATTCCTTCAGGATCTAGAAGTAACTTCAGGATGTTCTCCAAATGACTAGTCAGCTTTCATACTCTAATGAACTAAACAGGTCTGCACCTGCTGGTTCTAATTGCAACAACAAATAACAGAAATATGGTAGGCTGCTACTACACACATTTGACAGCAAATATTACAGTACAGTATCTGGAAGCACTTGCTCTGAAGTCTCTGTTAACTCACAGAACAGTAGCAGAATTAATGAAGTTTTGGGCTGCCCACCTGCTAACTATATTTAATTACATCTGATGAAAGCACTGTGTGTCACTCTAAAGATCAAAACCTAGAATTTTAGATCTTCAAACAAACATGAAAGTGGGTTGTTCTAATCAGGATGTAGAAAGAAGGATGTAATAAACCATTTCATAAAAGTAGATCAAAGATACTCAGCTGTTACCCTGATGTTTTTGGAACTGACTATTGATGATTGCCAATCAAGAACAGAGCCACCATATAGCTATTTATTCAATTTAACTGTATATGTTTTTGACAATTTAAAATTTGAAAGAGGACAGAATGTATTTTAGTGTAATGAGAGTCTTCTGAATAAGACTTCCGGTGAAAAAAGGATTGCAATTAAAAAGAAAATCAGGTTGAAGAGTAAATGGATAAAGTGTTAGAACAATTAAAACATTGCAAAGCCAACTAAGAAAGCAAACAGTGAAAACAAAAAGCAGGAAATTACCTATTTTAATGTATTAACCTGCACATAACTGTGTTTGATCTTCTGTGTGGAAGTGAATACCAACCTCGACCACACCCAAAAAACTTAAGTGGCAGTTCCTACAGCCAGCATCTTGTGTGCAGTTTTCTTCAGTGTCTCCTGACTCCAAAGAATGTGGGTTATCCTGAACAGTTGCCACATTCAGATGGATGATGCCTTTCATCCCTCAGCTTTTGAGAGAAGAGGTGGAAGGCAATATATATGTAACTGAAGATCAGAGATCTTCATAGTTGCCTGAGAAAATTAGTCATCTCATGAAGGTCTAGAAAGTAGTTTTGCTTACGCCTTCTTTACACTTTTGTTTTTTTTTAGTGCAACATCATACCGGGAATTCAAATTTTAAATTATTCTTTAGGCATGAAATGAACAACATTTCCACTAAATCCATCTAGTAGTTAATGTGGTAATCTGTGTCTGTGTAAATTAAGGATTGCTAAATCAAAATTTGCCAAGTGCCTTATTCAATTGGAATATTCTAAAGTTTGCAAGTAAAAGTTTTTATTGAACCTCCTGAGAATGTTGTTTCTCCCACACACCACCCAGAGTAAATTCAATTACCTTCCCCATAGCTGCCAAGTGGGGCAGGGCAATACAGCACTGTTAATAAACAAAAACCTAAGACCAGTAAAAATACGTTACAATTAATTACAGAGTCTCCAAAGCCATCTTTAAGCAGTCTGCTTTCAATGATTTCTGAATTCTTCCATTCATCTCTTCAATACATATCATGTACAGTGTAAAACTAAATCAACCTCACATCAGGCACGCAATTCTGTCATTTCAATTTTATACTTCAACGGCTGAAGATCGTGTACCTCTGAGCCACATTTAGGACACGTAAAATACATATCAAATAAAAAGTTACTTTTAATACAGTAGTAACAAAAAACATGTGGACAGCCTATGGTATGTGGCATGGTAGGCCATTCCCCACATAGTGAACACTCCCTGCAGTGAGCTGCTAATGTATTTTCACTATTGGAAAGACCTGCAATAGGCAAGCACCAAGAAGAAATTTTAAGTTTCAGTTTCTGTACGTTAATGAGTGGAAGCAGATATATCAAAAATTCAGCAAAGCCATGCCATAAGAGCTCCCTGTTCATGTATTCAAATCCTATCTGACGAACACTTTGCGGCTTGCAAAAAACTGACTTAATTCCTAGAATGCGTTCTGTAAGTGTTGCAAATGTTCCTTTCCGAAGAAAAATCAGAAAATTTAGAAGTCCACAAAGCTTAAGAAGTCCAGATCCAAAACTAATACAGCTCTTAATTTTGCAGAAAGATTGCTGTTGACGATTGCTAAATAAATCATAACAT
Organism: Aegithalos caudatus; assembly: GCA_013389925.1. Taxonomy (NCBI): domain Eukaryota; kingdom Metazoa; phylum Chordata; class Aves; order Passeriformes; family Aegithalidae; genus Aegithalos; species Aegithalos caudatus. Next base: position 32,705 of record WEIU01014792.1, read on the forward strand.
CTTTCTTCCAACCATCTTCCACCAACAGTGAAAATGAGATACCACAACTTCTGGTTTTTGCTCAGAGGCTGGTATTTCTCTGTCTGAGATAAATTATTCTTGTACTGAATATTGAGAATAGCCTGTCCCACAGTTGCATTCTTGGAATAGATAGTGAATTTCCATAATATAAGACATAAAAATGCTTTTACTTCTGGTTCAAAATGAGCCAACACCCCAGGTTTAAATCCATGAAAACAGCTGGTAAACTGGGACCATACTAATTGTTCCAGGGCTTTGTTTAGTTCAAGAGCATCAAGTTGACTTATTCTGAGCACAGGATTCACAGCCTTTTCATTTCCAATGCTGGAGGCCATTTCTTCACAAAAAAAACAACTTCCTAGAAATAAAACATAAACAGGTTTTAGTATAATGGAATATTTTCTATTTCTATTTTTATTAAAGATAAACTTGTAATATACCAGCAGCAGACAAGAAAAAGTTCTCAGAATGCTCTATAAATATGTTATTAATACACTACAATTCCTCTAAGGAAGCTTTACATTAATATAAAATTAGTGTACATTTAAATTAGTTTAAAATCTCATTTTTAGAAGAAATTGACTATTTCTCACAAACAGTTAACATTTGGTAAAAACAACTGTTCAACATCATTTAGATATTCAGATAAATCCACATATGTATATACACATATTAACAAATGTATATATGCATCTTTAAAAATTATTGCATAATTGCAATATTCAATTGAACCTTAAAATAGATCAGAAAGAAGAACTGTAACACTATATGGTGTTGTATGGAGAAATAGGGAAAATGAACATACTAACCAAAAAATCTGGAAAAGAACAGTGAGGTAGACAAAGTGTTGCTATATGAAAACTTCAACTACTACAGCTGAATGCAAAACCTTAGAAATACTGACAAATTTAAGAATTACATAAAGATGTGGATGAAAATTAAGGTGGGAAAGAATAAAATTTTCTCAATAAAGGCAGTGAGCTGGAGAAAAATCATGTGAGATTAAAGAAATATTCAGCATTCAGACATAAATTATTATACAGTACTTCACTGAAGTCTGCATATATTTTCTAGAGTGTTTTTGACAGGTGTGGGATTGTGCTACTTGTCGTATAACATTTCCAGGCAAGATGATTAATATACACTAGCAACAAACGTATACTCCTCTTGCTCAAGCATCATAGAGAAAAATATTTTTAAATGGCTTCTTTTAAATGTTGTTGCATCTGGAAGTCTGACTGAGAAATAAATGCAGTAAATTGCCAAAGCAAAATACAGCTAACACCTCAGTTGTGGGGTAACCAATTTTTGCTTCCTTCTGTCAAGAGAAAAAACCCCAAGTGCTTCAGAAGTGTTTACAGACAGTATACAACATATTTGACTTTCTCAAGCAGACTCTTTGCATAACAGACCTGCAAGGAGTTCACATCCTTCTGGAGAAGGTATAGGAGGTAGTGCCTCAAATTCTTATTTTTAAGAGAAAAATCTTATAACCATACAAGATTACTGTAAGTAAAAGATGTTGTAGTCCTGGTAGCAATGGTTGCTAATGATGCCAAGAATACCAAAAGTTAAATCCTTCAAATAATCATGATTACTGAAGCAGACCCCAGAAGTTTTAAAGCACAATATAAAACATAATCTGTAATTTTCCTACTGTTTTCCATATTTATAATTAGTTATCACTACAAGGAAATATGATTTTTTCCTTAGTGTAGGGTGCATAACAGTAGTTTCCAATTAACTAAGACTGCTACATGGCTAGAGCATACAATAGCTCCACTCTGTTTTTTAAACTCCTCCTTCCTTATTAGCAGGCAAAACACGGCTGAAGGTAGTATAAGGCCACCTCCTCTGGGAAAACAGCTACAGGGTTCATTGCATGAACCTGCACCAGCTGGAAAAACTGGGATACAAAGGCTATATACCCAAGCCTGTCTTCAGCACACTTAGTCTTCTCTGTAGCAGGAACCAAAGCAAAGCAAAAAACCCCATTTTCCAGTATTGTCCAAATAACTTCCTTCCTCTAATTTGTGGTCAAAGGGTCAATTCAACCCCTACTGGATTTTGCTGCACCACTTCAAAAATTCCAGCACCAATGACTATCCACACTCCTATCTCTCATCTTTCCACTCCAGTATCATTTTAGGAACCAGAACCTTTGATAACCATCTCCTCTGGAACCTGCCACTGGTTATCCACTCATAAACCCTAAAAGTCTACTGTCTTCTTCACTTTGTCTTCTACTCATTTCACTTTGTTCTACTTATTTCAGTGTTCTATATAACTCCCAACACACAAAACCTCCTTTAAAAATGCTAGTTACTCAAAAGGGACATCTAATCCAACAACTTTCTTGATCCATCTACTAAGACTGTTTTCCAACATCAGTTGAACCATCTTTTCCAACAGTTTTTCATTACTGCAGGTGCTATGAGCAATTTCTATTGTAGGTTTCTCATAAATAAAGTAGACTGAATATTTTCCCCCATTATAGCTACATAATCTAAAGAAATCTGAGCAAGTGAAGAATGGGTCATCAGGAACTTTCTGAAGACAAAAAAAAAAAAGTGTCAAATTCACAGCATTTGTGATGGATCACAAAATACACATAGGCTGGGGGACCACATGACTGCACACCTGCTTCAAAAAAGAGGATGTGGGGATTCTGACAGGCAGCAAGCTGAACACAAGCCACCAGTGAACCCTTGCAGCACATTAGCATGTGTATAGCCAGTAGACTGAAAAATGTGCAATTACCCTCCATTTGGCATTGTGAGTCTACACCTGGGATACTAAGTCCAGTTTTGCCTCTTTTCTGTGAATAGTACAAAAAAAAAAAAAAAAAAAAAAAAAAAAAAAAGTCAACAAACTGGAAGAAGTCCTGTAACTAATACCATCAGGGAACCCCAGGTCCTGATATATAAGAAGGGCTTGAAGGAACTCAGATTTTTCAACTTGAAGAATAAGTGGTCTATGAATAATCTTCTACTTCCTAAAGGTTGCAGAGAAGATTAAGTCAAAGTTTTCTGTGAGATGCAATGAAAGAAAGGGAGGCAACTGTGTTTTAAGTCACTACATAAGAAGTTCCAATTGGACCCAGGGAAGCTGGAATCGTTTGTCTACTGAGACTGAAATCTCCATCCTCAGAAATTCTTGAAATGACCAAAATGATGCCTGAACCTACCTGTTTTAGCAATTAATTTATTCCAAATTTTCACAAGAGGGTAGACTAAATGTTGTGAAGATCTTCTCTGGGACTTGGAGCTTGACCTTCCCATTGCCTCCTTGCAGAATTTAATGGATTTTTTTTTCATGTTCATCATCCTATACAGAACTGTATTTGAAGGAAATCATTTCATTGAATCTATCAGACTGTATTGGAACTTCGTATACAGAAAATGGGAACCACTTTTGGGACAACACACCTGAGCAGCACAACTACTGTTTATTAATCTTTGAAATTTTGCCAAACCAGCAGGTCTTCTTTAAAAAAAAACAACAGAATCAACACCATATATACTGTTTAATTGTGTCATGTTTAATGTCTCTTCCTGAATTACCAGCTATAAAATTGACTGAACTCTTAGTCATGTTTATACAGACTATATGGAAAAGGAAAATACCAAACCACAATAAAGGATGCTATCTTTTACATTATGCTTGTCACATGGCTATGTTAAAAAAAA